>QZGG01003666.1:0-21421 GCA_006409495.1 Sedum album | reverse complement strand
CTTGATCCTGGCTGCTGGTTTTAGATAAATAGAGAAATGAATGATACAGCATGGATGCTGAAAATCCATGAAATGGTGTTTGCAGGGGCTGACGATGATGATGTAGCATTCAAGGCTGTCGGTGTTGTCACGTTTGTGGTTGCAGTTTTGTTGCTCCTGTAAAGTAGGCACTCAGCTGATCTTAGGTATTATAAAATTTGACATGTTTGATTCAAAATGATGGAGTGTCAATGAGACTTACCCTGAGGTCAAGTACAAGCAGTTCTCATAGCCTGCAATAGATAACGGAAATATTAAGTTTTCATCAATATGACAAGTCAGTTATATAGAGAGTCATGAGTCGTCACTGACCATATTGTGAATCAAGTGTCAACTTACATGATTCGAAAGAAGTCATTAATTCAAAAAAATCATAGTTGATTTATGAAAGTTCTTCTTTTTAGATCGTTCTTCAAATTCATATCACTAAATTTACCGCAACAAGGAAAAAAGAATACTGTAAGCCAATGAAATGCACTTACTTGGGTTTTTGTTCACTCTTTGTCCAATGCCCCCGAAGCTACAAGCAACATCAGTGGCTCCATTTTGCTGATAATAACTGTTAATGACATAAGATGTGTGGGATACCAATTGTCTGGCTCATAGCAAGGCTGGCTAGGTTGAACGGCCGAGCAATCCACATTGCCAGGACCACAAGCCCAATTCATAGCATTTGTCAACTCTGCTACAGAAGCTGTCGATTTTGCAATGCACCAAGTAGTCCCATTTAAGCTCGTTCCGTTTGCATCTCCGACATCTAGTGTGCCTTTTCCAGTCATATCCAAGTTATAGACGCTCGTTTGATCAGGATAAAACAAACCCCAGTTTCTCTCGGACTCCAGTCCGGGTTTTCTGTTCTCATTGAACAATGAGAAAATGTAGACATCTAATTCCTCTCCAGGCTTGGCTGGTGTCCCAGTATTATTTATGACATGGCGGATCAAATTAGTGTTGTATGTCTGCGCATTATCAGGAGTCGCAGCTGTCTCCTTTGGCGATCCTTTAGTCGGCCATCCTGTCTCAGTTACCATAACTTTGATTGTTTTGAAATTCAAACTGGCCAGTGCAAAATATATAGCATCAACCTGGGAATCAAACATGTTCGTGTATAACAGCCCTGTGTTCGGGTCAATCACTTCAGACGAAGACTCGAAAAGAGCATAGTCTAAGGTGACTTTTGTGGGAGAATCTTGATAGGCATAGTACGGATATATATTCACCATGAAAGGGGACTGATTCTCTGCAAGAAACTCCAATAACGGCTTCAAAAAAGAAGCATGCTTGCTATTAAACGCTCCAGCAGATGGAGGAAAGGATCGCGACAGAACACCTAATGAATGAGTGGATGACACTTTGATCTTCTTATGTAGGCCAGTTTTTTTCAGAGCAGTCAAAATGTTTTGCATCGCTGGCACGACTAAAGATGAAACATTCCCAGTACTTTCTGTGACCTCCGCACCAACTGTAATGTATGTAATCTTAGACGCTGGGTAGTACGGCAGAATGTTATTCTTAACCCAAGTGTCTGCATTGGTTTGAAACTGAGAGAAGGGTAATAAATCCAAATTGGGAATACCCACCATGAGCTCAACCCCAGTGTTGGCGAACGCTTTGAGGACTTGAATGTTGGCATCATATATTCTTAGATACTTGATGTTGTGAAGTTGAACCAGCTGCGCAACTTTATCAGGTGAAGGGAGGTCATCTGCATTTCTTCCATAACAAATCCCAACTGTGCTTCCATTACAAATTCCTGTCGCCAAAAAAAACAACTGATCACATATATAAAAAGCACATGCTACTACTTTGCTAACTCATGCTTGCAAGGCTCGAATCATAACCTTCATTTTCAAAGCCAAATTTATCATATGGTGTAATCTTTGGTATATATATGGTAGTGCCAAGAATCTTGAAATTGCAACTCACTCAATCTCCTCAACTCCAATACAACTTAAAACCCCTCTCATTCTAAAAGACAAGATATTTAGAAAAACCCAGAAACCTAAAATCAATTACAGAAAGGAGAAGCCTTTATTACTCACAACCACCCCCAAGCCCACCTAGTTAGCTCTCAACATCATCAATTGGAAGCAAACTAGTCCATAAGACAGATCAGTTTGCTAAAAACAAGTAACATTAAAACACACACACACACACACAAATTCAAGCACAAAACTGAAAACTATGAGATAAGGAGATGAAAACCTAGCAGAAGTAGCAGGAAGGAAGTTGCAAGCAAGATTCTAAAGTCTCCAGCCATTGCCACCATCCCTTAATTTGAAAGCCCTTAACTTTATGAGACTTTTCTAGAGCTGTGCTGTGCTGTGCTGTGCTGTTTTGAAGAGAATAAAATGAGGTGAGATATTGTAACGTTACAATAAAAATCAAGGAGAGGAGACAATGAAAGATGGCAAAACACAATGAGACAAGAAATGGGTTTTCTTTTTCACTGTGTATCTCTTGCATTTATGTACTTTTACTCTTTTAGAGAGCTGCTGCTGCTTCTGGTGCTTTGTAGCTGGGGCGTGTCTGTGTGAATGAGTGACAGACTGTAGCATCGAATGGGCCTTGGATGCTTGGGCTCTTGGTCCGGATTTGAAGAGCTGATTATATGCTGGAATGGAGAGATTTAAGCAGCTAAATCCAATACAGACCTGAGACACTATCCTCGGATACTTTAAATTATCAATCAGCTTGGTGACACACTGCAGTCTTCAACTTCGACTCCTCCATATCACATTGAAATAAATGAAACAAAAGACTCTTGGGAAAAAACATTTTAAAACTTATTTTATCCCAGGAACAAGAGCTCATGTCAGAATCATTGTCTTCATTAGAAATTTACTTTTTAAATGTCACCAAATTACATCAGAACTGCAAAAAATGACACAATTAGGTGTGTTAATGCACACCAAATATTCCTTCTAAACCAACGTTTTTGAATTGGTAGATTGAGATGCAATCAAGAAAAGCTAAAGAATATCTTAGGCTAAGCAGATTAGCCCTCCTTTTCACTTGCCTTGTCCAGATTGCAATTTAGAGAAGGACATCATGTCTTCAATGATAAAACGGAGATTCACGACAATAATGATATGATGAAGTACCAAGGGTGATACAAAGTGAAGGGGAGAAATGAGTACTTTTTAGAGAATGTATTACACTTGGACGTACAACTTGAATACTATGACGAAGCTCTGCACTATCGAGCCAGATCTCCAATGTAAAAGTCTTCAATCATGTCAAAGACTCGAGTAGCATGTTGAGGCCTGCAAACAAGTGTATTTATAACTTAAACGGTTCAGCAAAAATGAACTTCAAAACGATATGCTGTAACCGGTGAGAATTAAATGCTATATGCCATTTGCCAATCCTAATTCAATCAGATCCATGTTTCAGCATGCCATTTTATTAGGCCACTCAACATTTCTGTTTCTAAAAGATCTTACTGAAAAGATGAAAACAGGACTGGATCATGGATGGTTGATAAATCAAAAGTTAACACTCTTTTTACTTGACCAATTCAATAAAAAGTACCCGAAAAATCCTTCAGTGGAATCCTCCCCAGCATGATTGAGAATGGAATCACCTCCTGGGTGTTCCTCTACATATGACGTAATATCGTAGATCTGCAAATGGTACAAAACTATTTGAATCAAAACAAACAAACCTCCCACAAAACTTACCCTTACTACAATCAAATGTATCAGCATCTATGCATCAACAAAAAAAAAATTTACCTTGTCCTTTATAATAATCCAACAATCATTTCGCTTGTTATGTACAGATACCTCAGTTGCAGTGAATACTTTCGAATCCTGACCAACAAAAACATTCAAAAGACTCGCATCTTAATACAAACAACTTAATTTAGTTCTTACCCTTCCCTCATTATAACAAACAATGCCCTAAAGCAAAGACAATAAACAAAAACAAAATGCAGCACGATAAAAAGAATACCTTGCCAGCAATAGAACTCAAACTTGACTGAACCCCCTTGGCAGAACCTACTGCATCAGTAAACAGAGATATGTTCAATCAACCACAAAACCCAGTATTCCAATTACAAAAAGAAATCAAATTTACAAACAATTACCAGATTTACTAGTTTTGGGAATCATTATAAAGATCCCTAGCGCCACAGCCAACAGTAAGCTTATCACAATCATCAACATCACTCAGCTTCAAAAAAAATCAGCAACAGCGGATGAAATCAATTAGAGGGTATGCACAGTATGCAGATGGTGGGAGATTGAAATCTACTGGGCAGAGTGAAGATTGGGAATGTGGCGGAGTCAGCTTAGGTTTGGATCTGGGGTTTGTTGAATAAATAATGGCTGACGTCATATGCAATTTTATATCTGATTGCAAATGACATACAAAATTTGAGAACAACTATTTTTTATAAAACCCTGAATATTTATATAAAAAAATATAAAGATAACTAGTAATTTCAGTCGTTGATTTGATTCGATCGTATTTACGAACAATTACACTGATGAGTAATACCTGAACATTTTATGATGTTACTCCATTTTGCATGTAAATGGAAGCCAAATAATCTAAATCAAATACTTGTGCTATAAAGCATTTTCATGTCAATGTCAAAATAAAGCTACTCACTTCTTGTCGCCATTTCTGATGTTTAAATCCTTCTTTGTTAGTAATCAGTGTCTATTCGATGGACTTCGAAGGCCACTGAGGTTTTCGATCTTTTCCAGGTATGATAGTTTCTTCTGTGTAACAATATTTGCGAGTTTCGTCATGATCTTCTCATTTTCCCCTTTAGATGAAACTGGTGTGCTGTTTGTGGGTTCAGTTTTTGGAGTAGTAGTTGTTGTCTCTGTCTGTGTCACATTCCATCCCATAAAGTCTGATAATGTCAATGCACTTGGCGTCTCTGTAGAATTTGAGGCATCTTCGTTTTGAAGAGGAGTAGCTGCCTTAGGTTGATTCTCACTTTCGCTATCAGGTAAAGATGGATCTTGCGCAGCAGCATCCACATAAAGCACATCCTCAATTCTCGACAACACATTGAATGCTAAGCTCTCTATCACCCTCGAGTAACTTTCGAGTATAGCATGGCCTACGTCCTGCAATGTTTTAACACACATCAAAAGGTTCAATGTTATAGTCGAATGATCATCAAAGTTAGTACTAGTTCGATCAATGGTTAGTACTTTGCCTTATTATATTGAATTTTTGATATGTCCAGCGAAGATTGAGGGAGGCCTGGAAACTGCAGCTTCAGTAAGAGTAAGATAGTTTCAGCTCTTTCTTCAAATAATTCCCTTTTCTCTAGACTAACTGTTGAGGCCATACCGCCCCAGTGAGACTTCCCGTCTTTGTTAGTCATTTTCCTTGTCCAGATCACTATTGAAGCTTCAATTCTGTTTTTGAGATCGAGTACTTTGTGTTCTGTCGATAAATCCATGGTCAAAGAAACTGCTCAGGATCAAAGAACTCTACAGTGATGCTTTTGTAGATAGAGTCTCCAAGGCTGGACCTCCCATTCTATCGAATAAATGCTTTAGAATGATACATTGTTGGCAAAGACAAGAACATTGTGTTCAAATGTTTCGCATACCTTTGGGAGCGACTCAATATAGCTATCTGGTATCTCCATTTCGGACAGTATTTGTGCATTTATAGCCATGGCAGCTTTCAGTACTTGGTTCACTGATTCCTTCTGAAACAGAAGCCATCTACGAGCTGATTCTGAAAGTCCATTCGACGGAACCTTGGGAGTTGGTAGCCACCATTTGTCTTCATGCCTGTTTGAAGAGTCACTGTCTGCATCCTTTTCATTTTTAGACACATACCAGAATTCATTCGGACCCTCAAAGTTATCTAAGCATTCCTGTTAGGTCAATGACAATTTATCAAAACATAATAACAAAGAGTTTTTCATTGAAACAAAAAAAATGCAGCAAACTGACAATGAGCATGGCATCAAGCTTTTTCAGCGCAGGGATGTTCATGTGCAGATCATTTCTTTGCCGCGTGGTCATTATCTGTCATGACGAATGCTAAAATTATTCTGACGGGTATAAATTAATTATCCTACACCAAATACAAAAAATGTATCAAAAATTATATAAACCTCCATTGTCGTGCCATCCTGGGACTGTTGTTGTGAAGGAGCGAACTCGACAATGTAATCAGTAACTGATAATAGCCAGTCAATTTCTTTTTTCCATCGTGCTTTTGTATCTGCAGGCATAGGCTCTAACTTCCTTTGTTCCCCAAAGACAGAAGCTACATTTTATTAAGAAGCAAATCATCCACTGAACATGAAGTCAACCGTGCATTAAAATGAAGCTAAACGTAGATATAAAATTATACCAGCAAGATTTGTGATGGCATTTGACAAAGCCAATGCTGAGGAAACACCTTTTCCTCCACCGGACATGTCTTCGCCAAGCAGTAGCTTGGCAAACTTCTCCTTCATCTGGTCGATGTCTGAATCTAAACAAACCCAAAAAGAAGAAAATTGTTGTGTCAGCAGGGAAACAAAATAGTAATGACATTTTACATCAAGCAGTTTAGCAATGAATCAGTGAATTAGACTCTTACTTGACTGCATTCTCAAGGGACTTCTAGCCACATTCTCAGTTCTGCTCAGGCTCGAACGGCCCATCTTGTTGGATGAATGATCAAGCGCAAACCCAACCTGGATATTTGAATTCACCTTGCCATCGTCAGCTGATGAGGCCTCATTTCCATCATCATTAACAAAACTCTGTGTTTGCCTTCCTGATGTCTCAAACATTTTCTTTATACGAAACGATCTCAGTTTATCAATGCTTCGCACTCTATCAAATGCTCGAACCATCGCAAATTCGAGCCAACAGTATCAAAAAGTAATAAATGAAGTATCACGCACTACACGTTCTGCAAAGGTAATTGTAATTACCGAATTTCAAAAAACAAAGTGAAAATGGAAATAAAAAGGAAGTGAAGGAAATAAGAGTTTTCAGGCTGCAATGATCCGAAAACAATAAAGAGGGCAAAAGACGAAAACAAAATTTGACGTTAGGAGAGTTTTCAGGAGGAATACCTTTTTAGAGCAAACTTTAATACTTTATTACACAATGCCTGTTCTTGGAAGTCTTGCATTCCATTCGATCCATGAATTGTGTGGCCAAAATTTATGCATCTCCAAATTTAGAAGAACCTAAAACAAGATACAATTTTCAGGAAATTATATTGAGCAGAATCCATTCAAGTTATAATGGCACCAAATCCTGGGAGTATATTTAGTAAATGGATACACAAGAAGGAACAAATATATCAACACTACCATCGAATTCATTTCAGCGAGCAAACTCCCAACCACATGAATTTTAACAAACCATTTACAAAATTTTCCTTGTATGTCCATATAACCACTGGTGAACTACAAAATTAAAAATTGACATAATTTATAAAAAAGGGAAGTCTTAACTGCACTGTGAAACTTTGAAATGTACATACAGCGTTTTGATGACCCATGATGGCTTGAATCGCTTGATGACTGAGCCTCACAATTGCAGGGTGAACCTCTTGAGCTTAGCATCGGAAAAATCTTCTTATCGTGGGATGCTAATAGTATCCCATACGAAGGATCAGAAGTTCAAACTAACATTTCAATCTGCATGTTGATAGAAAAATAGTACAACAAAGCTAAATCTCACTTCAGCATTCAACTCTTAATACATCTCTAGTCAGTAGGTGCAGAAGTTAAACTATGGATCAGTAAAAGAAAACTATCCTCATGGGAACCACACAGATCATCAAAATTGATCAAAACGAACCCTCCTCGTGCGGAACAATACACATTCGTAGGAGTAAATATTTTTTGGAACCTTAAAATATCAAAAATCAAGCCAACACGACTAAAACAATATTTTGCAATGGACTTCACAGGGCATGGTCAACTAATAGTGCGTACAGAGTAGTATGTAAGGATTCATGCTAACCACATTTAAATATTCAACAAGACTACATGCAAGCTGACCATTCAATTTGAACCCAATAAATACTCTATGAGAGAACTCAACCCAAATATTACGCTAAATAGATAAAGAGAGTAAAATAATTCGAACTCAAACTAAGAGTAGACTCGAAAATATAACATTTATTGAAAGTAAGTGTTTTTGAAGTACTAAATTAAACTTTTTTATTTCCATGAGTAATTCCACTACTAATTGTCGCCATAGACGGTCAGAACTTGCATTGGCTCAAATGCTTCCATTGTTTCCATTTTCAACATAAATGCCAGTAACCGCTTGCTGCAGAACCGATTCATGAAAAGAATTGTAAAACACTGTCTTTTTTTCTTCAAGCTTAAAATGAAAATGAAAGCTGTTCAAGGACAGTTGCGCTAGACTCACCTGAATGCAGGACAGTATATACTGCACATCAACTGCTGATATTTGGTGATGGACCACAAGTCGGATGCTGTAGTCAGGACAAAACATGAAAATCAGATTAATACTGCCCCCAAAAGTGAATTATCAGTACTGGGATGAGTTGAGAGAAATTAGTAAGTACGTGGATGCGGACTCTGTCATAATCAGTATTCCATGTTCTTCGAGATATTTCTGCAGCTTTGGTGCATTGACATTTGACCCATCTTTGATTCTGAAATAGAGCTGTTGATAAGAAGATAAACAGTCAAGCATCAGAAAATATGATGGCCAAAGTTTAGATTGATTTCTTTGGGAGACATTGAGCTTACGATGTTAGTTTCCACCGAATCAGGATCCACCTCTATTCCCTTGATCTGGCTCAAACCATCTGGATCATGAAAATCAACATTTCATGCGAGTGTTTCCCATAATATATTTATGGATGACAAATGCAAAGGGTACGAGTATTACTAGCTAGGGCCTTGGCGTTGATATGATCATCTTGAAGCTTCTTTACGTTTTCATTTAATGCAACTAACGCTGCGGCACATATAACCCCAATCTGTCGCATCCCACCACCTAGAGTTTTTCTGAGTATCCTAGCCTGTAACAAGAAAGGTCAAGTACTTCTACGAAACATAAAAGTACACACTTAGTCCGATCAGACAGGTACATATGATGTATTACCTTTGCAATAAAGGTTTTGGATCCAACAATCACTGACCCAACAGGAGCACCTAAACCTTTCGATAAGCATATCTAATTTTAAAAACAATTATAACATATGAGACGGATAATAGAAGTGAAGGCCGTATATAAATATGCTTGATAGAAATCATGGAATCAATGAATATTAGTTCTCAAGGATTTAGAGTAGTACGGAAGCTGTATCGGCTGCCCTCAAAAGCCTTTCGACAGGAACTCCAAGCGCCTAGATGAATACAAATTTAATGAAGTCAGAAAAGTGAAGGATTTAGTGTCATTATGAATTGTTATGGTCTTCGTGCGCATTGATCAGAGAAGTGGAATAACAAAAGCAGCATAAACCATGGAATGAAACAAACAAATTTGTACGCCAATAATTAGTACTGGAAAAGCCCAAGGCCAGCGACAGAGAAACATTTGCAACAATTACAAGTTATACTCACCGCTGATGCGTTGAAAATGCGAGCCCCATCTATGTGTAACTGCAAGCCATGTTTCTTAGCCAATTCACCAACCTTGTCCGTATATTCTGCGGATATGCACTTGCCTCCAGAACTGCACATAAAACCCAAAATATAAACACCATAAAAACGTAGAAAAACAAAGCCAAAAATAACAGCCAGCGGAGTTGAAAGTTGGACAGAGTTGTCGATGAGACCAGCCTTACTTTGCATGTGTATTTTCCAAGCAGATAAGCCTTGTAGTGGGATAAACAATCTCACCGCGAGGATCTCTAATTGCGGCCTCAATCAGGTCAAGATCTATTGTTCCGTCTTTATTGTTCCTGACAGTCCGTGGATGTACTCCTCCAATCGTTGATATCCCCCCATTCTCATATATATGAATATGACAATTATCACCAAGGATGACCTCGCTTCCCCTGACATTACAGTGCACAAGCACACTAATCAGGTTACCCATTGTTCCTGAAGGTACAAACAGTGCCGCCTCCTTCCCCGAGATTCTACATAACTCTGCCTCAAGACGAGCTGCGGTGGGATCCGGTGACAGGACATCATCGTCCACTTCAGCTGCAGCCATTGCTGCACGCATTGACTCTGTTGGTTTGGTCACAGTGTCCGATCGTAGATCCACAATCTTCTTCACCATCCTGGCTGAACAGAAATAGAACTCGAAACATCAGAGAAAATCAAACAATTTCAATTCATCACCCCACTTCAAAGGCACTAGCTTTGATACAAAGTCAGAACTGCAAGCACGCTGGCGACAGAAATGAAACAATCACCTCAAGGGAGAAGCGCGGGTTTCACTAGGTATCACTTCACGGTTCACACACATGCATATCTACTTTCTTAAAGAAAAAGCTGTAAATACATACCTATAAATCCACGAAACACGGTAGAGTACCACGCTTTCTTGTTGAAGTCGCAGTGTCTTCTGAAATAGAAAACAAAACAATTGATTCCACCATTTCTGGCCGTACACAAAAAGCTTATTTTCACAAGATGATAAAGAAACACAAATCCAATGGCTTTCAACATCAAAGATTCTCCAATCTTCCAAAAACAAGTATTTAATCACTTAGCAATAACAACCATCAATGACAACAACAAGACTACAAAACCTAACAAAGGCATTCAAAAATCATACAACAATCAACCCAAAACCAATCAATAATAAATCAAAATGGACATTAAGAATCAACTCAAAAACCCCATATGCATGCAACTCAAAAAGAGAGTAAAGGAGTGAAAAGACTGAACCTTTCTCTAATTCAACAACTGACGTGATCTACTGCTTGGTTTGAGAACAAGGGCATGCATCAATTTATAAAAAGGAGTGAAGAAAGAGGCTGCCTGAAATGGGGTGGTTGGTACGAGGAGGAAGAAAGGTTACGCTTTGCTTCCCAATATTCAAAATTGAAATGTAAAATTGAATGAATGAGTACAAAAGTTGGGAACTTGGGTTGGTTCCAGAGGATTGTTGTTCTATTGGTAGGATTTTTGTGGTGATTTGTTGCTGAGTCAATCAGTGGAGGAGTGGATGTTGGCATATTTATGGGGAGGTTGTATCTGTTTGCATTTTGGACGCACCAGATTGTGCCACGTGTTTGGATTTTGAAATGCACACGTGAATTGCACATGCTCATTAATGCGCTGGCACAATTTGGTGCGTCCAAAATACAAACAGAAAATATAATCAACGACTGCAAAGGGGACCATGGATTCATAAAAAGGGGTTCCACATGATACAATCTCTATTTATAGGTTGTGTTGTTTTCCTTAATTTAAAGATTGTTAGTATTGATAATCATGTCCCAATTAGTTTAATTTAAATCCCAAATGATCTCAATTTTCATGGTAAATTAAAAATAAATGTATCATTTTAATTTATTTCCCAAAATTATTATTTTGTATGATATTTTCTTGTAAAGTTAATATTTTTCAATTTATTTTTTGTGAGATTTTTCTTCTTCATATTATTAAGCCATTTGCAGTTTAATTAAGTCTGGTCAGAATATTCTCATTTTATTATGAACCTTAAATGTTTATCATGAACCTTAAATGTTTGGACTAATGTTGATTTAGTTTTAACTTTTACATTGTTCTTTGCTTATCTGGCAAGTCCATCTTGATGATATGATGCTGTGCTTGCTTGGCAAATTGATCATAAATGAGGGAAAGATGGCTGGCATTCATCAGATAAGATTTTGGAAGATAGTGAGTGGTAAATAACAACTGCATTCTGTATTGACTAATAGTTCTAATGGAAATTACACAAAATGGATTTATTGTCTTTGATTTTTCATAAATAAAAATCACTAAAAAAGTCTCTAAATTTTGCATTCTTCTATAATTTGTTTGCTTGGAATTTGTAGATGGGTAACAATGAATTTGCACTAATGTACTTTTGGTTCCCTTTGGACTACATTTACTCCTAAGCAACTCATGAATGAATTTTACAGACAATAATCCTCCAAGAATTACTCAACAATCACACGATTTTATGCACAACTTGGACAAGTCATAGCTTGTACATGAATACAAAGCTAGCAGCAGAAACTCAAAATTACATTGTCTCATTGCAACATTCGTAAACAAAGGTAAATAATAAATCCAACCTCATGCTGGATACATCTCAAGCCGGGCGATGATCTACATTCTCCAACAATTTTTAATCGTTAAAAATCATTTGGATTTGGTGATCATATCGAGCTGATTTTGCCACTATGCAATCAATCATACATGACTGTTTTAGCTTTTGTTGTTTTGTCTCTGCAGCTTCTGGTGCTGCATATTATGGTAAGAAAGTCAATTCAAAAAATCCAAATGAAAATGTTATCAGGTAATCTGTTGTTTAAGAGTACATGAGCAAGTTTTTTATGAGACTTACCAAGGCCGATTGCATCGGACCCCTTCATGATTCTGAGTCTCTTGCAAGAGTCAACAAACATCCTAAACACAAAGAAAAACAGTAGCACACTCAGTTATTGCAAATAAGAACGGTGATCCATGAAAATATTAACACTTAATGTTACCATTAAAATCAAGTAATGAAGTCAGCCAAAATAGAAACAAAACCATAAGCAGTTGTAGAACTTACTCCCACGGAACATCGCCAACAAGCATCCAGTCCCCATCCTTATCTTCGAAAGTAGAAACAAATTCAGAACCATTTAGCAAATTGACAGCCTTTTTCTCACCCATAAAGTCCTTCATTCCTCGTGATTGCAATCCTGCATTCCCTTTAAAAGGAAACTTTAATGAGTTCATATGAAGGCAAAAGAAGAGGAAATAAAGCACTTCTAAGCACAACAAGTCATTTTCGCTATACCTGCAATGAATGAATTAAACATCTTGACCAATGCAGCAGATAGCTCTAGGTAACTCTTGTACATCTTTAAGTCCACTTTGCGCAAATAAGGAGCTCCATCCATGCTAACCTTGACATATGCTGCGGCACCAGTCGTAACAACACTGCTTTCACTTGACTCATCCTTCTTCTGTGCTTGGGTCCCCATTACCATATTCTTCCTAGATGCACGAACAGGAGGCCAACCCACAACTTGCGCCCTGATAAATCATCCCATATTAATATTCACAACAAAAATCCACATTCCACTAATACCAATTGCATACATGTTATACAAAGTCTACATCATACCGAATCCCCTTAAAATACCAATTCTCAAAAAAATGAGAAAAATCTGATCTTTAAACATCATCAATAGCACAAAATCAACATCTGAAGAACCCAATACTAAATTGATCCCCTTTTGGTCAAACAATGTTTTCTCTTAATTTTTGCCTCAAAAAACAAAACTTCCATAAAAAGAAACAACTGTAAGCTGAACAGAATCAATCAGACATGGCTAAACCAAACCCTAATCCTAAAAATGCAAACTTTGTTTAACACAAAAAATTCAAACATCTAATCTAACATATCGATCTGAATCAAACCTAAAAGGGTAAATCGGGAATTGAGCAGTAAACTTACTTAGCGGCAGGGGGTTTTGAAGGATCAGCAAAAGACGGCTTCGAAGCAGCAAAGCTCTTCATCTCCTTAATCTTCACAATCTCATCCATCAAAGCTTCTTTCGACAAGTTCAAGTTCAAATTCAGATCGACGCCTGGAGAGCTAGTCTCGTCGAAGCATCTTTTGCCTGCCCCGGGCAGGCCTAGGGTCAGCTCCGTCTCTTCGAATTTCATTTTACGGTCAGTTTCCATCGATCTTGATTTTGTTGATTTTTTGAGAGGAGAGTGGAAACAATTGAAATGGATTGTGGTGGAGTTTTGTGTATTTAAAGTGGAATTGAGTGATTGGTTTGACTGGACGGTGGAGATGTTGACACGTGGAAGGTTGGGAATTGACAGGAAATTGTCGTTGTCGGTATTTACGTGTGACGCACTGAATGATGTGAGATCGGGGAGCCATGCCATAACAATATAACATCATGTACACTTAATAAACTGGTCCGACCGCCGGATAGAGCCGATTAATCATCGGCAATATTTGGCTGTCGAATTGATCTTATAACTCAGTGTAAATCAATGAATTGACGAACAAATGAAATGTAATCTTTTTCATGATAAAAAATGAAGATACATTGAATTGGTTCGAATTGAGAATGAATTGAAGTGTGTGCGGACTGCAGGATGGTGGAGAGATGGGATATGAAGAGTGGAGGTGGAGCGTGTGTTGTGGGGGATGGTGGAGAAAAATAAGTCAGCAGCTGATCAGATCAGATCAGATGGACAGAGACAGACATTGGCAGATGGGAGACAAAGAGTGACAACCTTTGCTGGCAGGTTTTTCTTTAGTGGGAGGTTAGGTTGGGTCCCACACTGCGCCACTTGTTGTTTTTCATTTACTACTCCTTTTTTATACAGTACGTAGTATTTTAATTATGTAATAAATTGATTAATAAAATATGGTCAACTTGTGTCTACTGTCTTATCTTTTGTTCTGTTTTCCATGTGCTCACTTATCATCATTCATTCCCATGCTCTCACCACCATGCCTCCCATTCGTTTGAACTCGTTTTAAACAATGGGTTTATTTTTCTAATTTCTAATTTGGGACGACGGAAATGCGGGACAAGTGTATGAACACGTGTTGAGTTTTCATTTGAGTGATAGATCAAGAGACAGAAATGTCTTGTTAGGTTATCTACCCTCTTTAAAAGTCCTCAAGTTTTTAGGTTCTACTATTTGGGTCAAGTCAAAGAAAACATGCCCGTGTGTGACGAGGGACCTCATCTTCTGACTTCCAGATCCACACGTGTGTTTACGTGTCTGTCTGTGTACATGCACTGATATTTCCGGACATGTCTTGTTATTTCAAGCTTCTTAGTTACATACGATTGACCATTTTGGATATAGTAGGTGAAACCACTCGTGTGGCATTTATAACTTATTGGAATTAGGTTTGGTTATCAATTGAATTTTGGTACATGTCTCACATTTGGTGGCTTCTAGATATAAAAAGTTGGATCCCAAATTCCCAATTGGGATTAGGATGAGAGTGAGAGATGAATATCTGTTAAGCACAGATAATGAAGATGGAATTGTTAGTGTGACAGGATTAATACTACATTGGCCAGAAGATTTCCACTGACATGAGATCCACTGTTGTTTTCTAGTTATTACTATTTACTACTACCCATTGCATTGGGTCGTGCTTTTTGTTACTAGAAACGCGCTTCTGTAAGTGTTCAAGCCTTCAAGGCCCGCAAGCCATTGCATGAATGCTGTCCCTGTCCGTCACATTTTGCTTCCAGTTGTCAAGACAGGTCTTGCTGCTAAGGGTATAGATGTGCTTTTTCAGTTGATGAATTGTGTGAGGAATGGCAAGCTCTTCTGTCATTGAAGTGTGCATGAGCTGATGGATTTGAAGTATTCTGTTCAGGAATTGGAACAGAAGCATCAGTTGAAATGTCTCAAGTGTTGCTGTCATATATGATTGCAGAAAACATTGGAATTTGTCCAGTTATTCTCTCCATCTTTACCTGAAAAAGAATGAGTTGAGTATAGATAAATGACCAGCAGTGAGCAGTCTAATTATTAATATCAAACCTATTGGAGGCAAACAAGACAGGACAGGCCAGATCGATTGACTATAAATAGTAGGCATTGTATTTTCAAATCTCAACTAGGCTACCTGTGTGCGTATCAAGAAATCAAGAACAAAAAGGCATTGGAAACAAAAACACAAAACAGAGAATACAAAGGAAACCTATGCTCAATATCAGTTGAGGTGGGCTTGCTTTCTCCGTCTTGAATGCCTGGTTGTTGAGTTCACTTGAAGGATAGGTTTATTGCACAAAGTAAGTAGCAAACCTTTTTATTCACAAAGTAGTTTTCTCGCAATTATAACAAGGAACTGCATAAACTGGAAAAAAACAAAATGTAATGATTGGCAAATTGCAAACAGTAGCAAACCTTTTTATTCACAGAAGTCAATTGTAAAGCATTAGAAACCTTTGAACTTTGACACACTGTAAATAAAAGTGGAAGAATCCTGAGGATTACCAGCAGATGCCTGAGTAAGTGCCGCAGACAATGTCAGATCAAATCCGATATTGAAAAGGGGATCCAACACTATGTTGAATCTGTTGTCGCCGCTGACGTCGAATGTTGTCGTCAAAGTACAAGTGATGATCGGCGATGCCTTCTAACCAAATAAACCCTAGCCATTTTTCTCTCTTCTGTCTTTCTTATTTATTTATTTCGAAATTAAAAATCGATAATGTTTGTTTACATTTACACAAACTCTAGAGCAATTAAACCAATGGCTGCCTGCCACGTGTAATTTTAGAATGTTTAATATAAAATTTTGGCTGGAGCAAGTGATGTTTTTAGGATTGTAGAGGACAGACAAATGTGTGTAATTTTTGTTTTTGCTAATGATCAATAGTTGTTTGCTGTGATGGCTGTAGCATCCTTTTGACGTGATTTCAAACTATTATGTCTAAGTATTTATTTATTTATTCAGTTCGCACTCAAATAAAAGCTACTGATGTTTCTCCTTCCAAAAAAATAGTTGTTTAATGCACCAGATCTAAATTCATATTTCGTAGCAAATATTTGTGGATTTATCGATTCAAACTCTTACCGAATCTCCCTCCAATTCCCCAAATGATCAAAATCATAAGCCAAACTCACTCACGCAATTTCATTGATGACAAAGACAATATCTCACACCTTCATATTTCGAACGTTGAAGATCTTAACATTTTCCCTCTCCAAGAATCCATTTAAAACAACCCTTCGCTTATAATCCTTCATTCTCCAACTCTTACCTTCATTCTCAAACTTCTCATCAAAATTCACATTTTGAGATTTGTTTTTGCCTTCCTTCCAATAAAACATTGGGACAAAGTAAAACCAAGCAGACGTGCATAGGATCGCGCATAGACGTCCCCATATAATCATGATCAAAAAAGTTAGGATCACAATCAATAACCCGACTATTGGATCAAGTCTTGATGCTTGCATTGAGGCATTATTGCTCGGTTTCTCTGGCACACAAGATTTATCAAGTCCTGTACTTGAACTGGTTCTGTTAGACCTCTTAGAGTCTGGTTTTTCCGCTTTCTGACATATTTCTTCTACTCCATCTTCCGAGAATGTCGGTATCTTGTGATTTGAGGATTGCAGTGCTACTTTTGATATGACCTCAGTCTGAAAACATTCATGTCACCACCAATGATAGTTAATAAGTCTTGGATATTAAGTAAAAAATGCTAAAAATTATAACAACAAAAAATATTTCAATTCCGTCGAGACTTTTTATTTTGATTTGAATACTTCGTTTTCCTTAAAATGTCAATGATGCTAAGTGTTAAAATATAATACATAAAAGTATAGACATATACCTGTTGATCGGCTTTCTCAACTGTGGGGATGTTCTCATACTCGGCAGTCTTGCCGCCTGCTAATGAATTTGATGCCACCGAAGGCGTTGAAGACATACCAAACAGCTCAAATGGAACAGTTTTTGAACCCGGGGTTGATCTTTTCAACCTGACTTTAGACCAATATGGAGAAAGAAGCCATCTATGGTGGTGATGATGACCTTTCTTTGAATGATCAAAGGTTAACTTTTTTCCGGAGGGTTGACCGCCACCAAAACAGGCTAAGAAGCATGAGAATTTTGTGTTGTGGGTTTCTTGAAGTTTCTTTGAATGCTTCATTGATGTGGAGTTGAGGGTTGGTTGATCGAAAGACTGCACAAGATAATTTATATGATTGAAAATGAAGGAATAGTTTATATAAGTTTGATTTAATTTTCACTTGGAGATTTTTCTTCTATTTAAAACTTCGCCAGTGATTGTGAAGCCTGAAAAAATAAGTAGGACGTGATTTCCATTGTGAAATACGACAGCAAGCAACAGTGGTATTGATTTGATCAAACAATATGTTTGTGATTATAAATTAATGTTAGTGTCACTGGGCACAGAGTACTTCAATTTGATGGATCGAGGTAGAGTCAGCTGCCAACGTGAATCCCACCATATTATAATAAGGTTGAATGAGACTACTTTTCTTCAGGAAAACGTGATAACATATATGACACGGATTTAAAGTACATTGTTTACAGGATATCATATCTGGTTTTTTCAGAATAGCAATTGATTTTGAATAGTTTAACCATTCAAAACAAACCAGGCGGCCTAATAGAATTTTGTTCCAATATCAGGAAGCAAATGAGATAGGTCAACAGAAGATCTGCGAGATCATAATTGAAAACATTTTAGTAGGACGTAAACACATTATCTTGAGTATTTCAGTTCCAATGATCTACTTACAAATTGAAATACAATATCCTCAAGTGTTTTAGTCTCTCGTAATAGAGTTTTTATAACAATGGTGAATTTACTGGTTTCGGTTCACAGGCTCGAGTGCTTCAACAGTAACAACACTGTTCCCTCTGATTACCTGTGGAAATATAATTCAATGGTCGCAACTTTTTCATAAACAAAACTACAGGTAGACTGATGTGAACAAAACAGTGCAAAGGATGGTTCAAGCACATACCACCATGCCAATTTCATTTTTGTCCTCGCCATTGACTTCAACAGTGTTGTCAATCACAAGATTCATGAACTGGTCAAATCCACGAAGCGTTCCAATAACCATCCTGTTAGCATTCAGCTTGACTGAAACATAAGCAAACCAACACAAGACTTTAAACTTTAAAGAGCTAAAAAACAACACTAAATACACTCAAGAGAAATGTCAGCCCGATATTTAGTTTTTCCTCAACGAAGCTACTTTTAAACAAACAAGAAAGCTAACTCAATATGAGACTTCCGCTAAATGCAAAATAGCTTACAAAATCATTTGATGAAATGCGCATATAACGAACTATAATTATACCAAAGAAACATCACTTATTCCCTTTCCTCCTCGATATTAAATTTTACTAACTATTGAAGAGGAAATTCACAAAACACACAAACATCAACATGTATGCAGCGTCACTAAAATGAAACTGAAACACAAAAACAAACAAATCTACATTTATAATTTCTCCAAGCAATTTCATGTTGTAATCATTACACGAAAAACAGTGATAAGCACAACAACATACTCTGCAGCTTCTTGTCCATGTACCTGAAACACAATGAAAACACGAAACTTTATCAGAAAAACGAAGCTAAAGTACCATGAAGAGAAAGACACGATATAAGAAAGTAGTGAAACACTCACTTCTTCAGATCCGGAGGCTGCCCCGATCTACTCATGATGGTATACAAGTCGAAGATTCGGAGCGGAGCTTCGATTAGGGTTTTACAAGTTCCGATGGCGCTGCGGATTGTGCCGATGATTCCTTCGGTACGTGAAGTTGGGCTCGAATTCCTTTGGGCTTATCTCAACCGGTTTTGGTCAACGGTCAACGCTTGTCGTATAGTATTCAATTCTATTTGCTACGGATAAAATGGAATTATTTGACAAACTATTTAGCCAGAATCATATAAATTAGTATATAAAATGTATAGTTTTAACTCATATAGAAGTTCAGAGAAAGTTCAAGCAAGACGTATATATATTTGTAAAATGTGAGATATGATCTCGATCGGTAATTACTTAAAATTCAATGAATGAGATTTTAACTAAAATAATCTTCAATTCCAATCGTCTGTATTTTTTACAAATTTAATCATACAATTAATTAAAAATTAACTTTAACTTTAACTGTCGATTAATTAAATCAACAATTGAATTAATATTCTTCTGAGTTACAAATATTTATGGTTCTGTCTGATTCTATCTCTAGTTGTACTTGTCTTTTTATTTTCAAAACATTTATTTACTAGAAACACAACTTCACAATACACAAAATGTTTTCATTACACACAAAATCAATAAAACTACAAACTTCAACATGTAATCTTAAGAAACCTATGCAGCTCTGTCTGATCCCTTGGATACAAATTCACCTTCAACCCATATTTCATATACATTGTCAATGCAAGTTTAGGTACCACCAGATGATTCTCCACCACCTTCACTTTGTACCTATACAAAATCGAAGCTGCAACAAACTTCATCTGGTAATATGCAAAATCCTTCCCTAAGCATAGTCGAGGCCCTCCGTTAAATGCCGTGAATTTATACGCAGATTCGCTCGTATATCGACCATCTCTTAGCCATCTTTCCGGTTTATAGTCTTTACAGTCCTTTCCCCATAAGCTCTCCATTCTTCCCATTGCGTAAATCGCGTAAACTACCTTAGTTCCCTTCTTTAGTACCGTCCCGTCCGGAAAGACATCATCTTCAACGACCTGCAATGACATTTTATATTAAGTTCTAGTATAGGATCATTGTGGAAGCCTTGAAAAAAAGTTCTAGTCTAGGATTAACAAGTTCTTGCATTTTTTTCTGAAATCGACCGTCCTGAAAGATAACTAAATAAAAGTAGAGTTTTCGGGTAGGGAAAAAATTTAAGTACCTCTTTGTGATCTACAGGGACTGAAGGGTATAGCCTTAGAGCCTCCGACAAGGCGGCTTGTAGGTAGTCCATTTTCTTTACCTCCTCAGGTTTGAATACTAATGGATTTTCGACAACATTCTTAGTCTCATCATTCCTTTGGGAAACTACTTTGCTTATCTCATCAAGAATCTTGTTCTCAACTTCAGGGTTTTGATCAATAAGCCAGAAAAACCAGCTGAGAGCGACCGAGGAAGTATCCCTTCCGGCCAAAATAAAGTTCACACAAATATCTCTTAAGAACTTATCCGAAAAGGGCTTCCCTGCCTCATCTCTCTGCCCCGTGAAAACAGTTAAAATGTCTGTTCTTTTAACGTCTCCTTCGCAATGCAGGGTTAGTTCCTTTTTTCTTGTTCTGATAACCTCGTCCGCAAACTTGTCAACGCCTTTTATCGATGCCTTGAGTGTCCTCTCAGGGCCTATGTTGAAAAACCTCATAGCTTTCCATACACAAGTTGGGATCACAAAGCGCAGAACTGTTGCTTCGGTCGCATCCTCAAAGGCTCGAGCAAAAGGTATCTCGGGGAGTCCAGGACTTAAACATCCCGGATCAACCCCAAATGCTATCATACACACATTGTCAAAAGTAAGCCTCAGTAACACATCTTGCAAATCCAAACTGGCTGAGTTCTTAACTGATTCATCTAGAACTGGAAGTAACCGAGCATGTACAAGCTCAACCAATGATTCATTCGTCATCTGCCTGAATTTCGACGAATGAAACTCTAAACTAGCAATCTTCCTCTGCCTCGTCCACGTCTCGTTATCCGCATTGAATATCCCATTTCCAAGTAAATCTCTCAGAGTCTCCCTAAAGTACTCTCCTTTAG
>QZGG01003665.1:0-21509 GCA_006409495.1 Sedum album | reverse complement strand
AGAGTTTGATAGAAATGTCCTAGAGGGATTTAACATTCTTTCTGATATTTGCATGAGTAATTGTGCTATACGTTGAGTTGATATTGTGGCATTCCGAACTATGAAAAAGATTATATAATCTCTTGTCTGAGTAACCGGGAAAAGAGATGAGCGACCCTCATCTTGACTCGCGTAAAAAGGACACGAAGAGAAGTGAAATCTATATGTGGATAGTTCATTGGCAACGAATGTTATTGTATTATATTGGTTATTGACTAGTGCCGGGGGTTAGGAAGAAAACCAAGACACTTCCCACTTGAGCACTTGCTTTAACCAATGGCACAAGCCAAAATAAGGCAAGCCATCAAAAAAAATATTAGAAAATTCAGAAAAAAGAAAAAATGAATAAAAGTTTGTTGTCGCCAATGAATTTATCTAATAGTATGTTTTGGATGCCATATTAAAAACTCAACTGTTAGTGTGACTAGGATTGTGAGTTGAAGAATGAAGTTAGGAAATCTGAAAAGGACTATCTCTACATTATTCATTGATATCTTGACTTGAGTATTCTATATTGTTGAGTGCAGATTGAGCATTATTGATGATGATTGTATGCAGATGTTGATGAGATGATTAGATAGAATATCATGAGTTAGATTGCCGTGTAGTTACGGTATACTCTGATTGATTCAAATCTGTAGTCTAGATCTTTACTTGTTCGAGACAAACAACGATAAGTGTGGGGGAGTTTGATGCAGCGTATTTATACGATCCATCATTGTCTTATCTTCGTTATCTTTATATGCTTTATTTGCGAAATATTACCTTGTTGTAGTGTTTTGCGTTTCAGGCGTATTTGGAGTGCAATGGAGATTTTACACGCTTATCGAGCAATTTTAGACAGATTCAGAGCACGAAGATGAAGGAAGAAGCGAATGCAGACTGGATGACCTCATGCCGACGTCAGCCGCAGATGGTACTACATTCACATCCGCGGACGTTATTGAATTTATACAAATGCTTAAGGGTCCGCATATGAAATCCATGAAGGGTCCGCGGTCAGCTTGGCCCAGCTCAGAAAATCAGCATCCTTTTGATTAGGGTTTCACACCTAATGAAAGCATCTTTGGAGGGGAAAAATTTCAGAGCTTAGAGTAGAGAATAGCAATCAACCTTCAACCTTTGTCTTCAATATTGATAACTCTTCGAACTCACTTTTAGTATTTTGTTTTGTTACAGTGTTTTCTATGAGTAGCTAAATTTCCCTACAGTTTGGGGAATTGAGTTGCAACATTGTATGAGATCATTGAATAGCAAGTTTTAATCTACTGAGTTCTGTTCCTTGGTATAGTTGCATGTATTGTTATTTCTAACTCAGCCTAGCGGTAAACTTAGGTTTATAGCAATTGCATGATATCTAATTGGATTGACATAGTAGTAAAGCGTAGCGGTGGAGCTATTGTGGTAGATTGATTAGGATATTATTACATCTTCTTGAGACTTTAGCGGGTAATAGAAGATAGAACTAGAATTAGTAACATCCCTAGCGGGACTATCTAATTAGGACAACTAAAATTCATTAGCTTGAAACGTGTCTGGTCTGTGATTACTGGTTACAACGAGATTCCCTGAACTGTAATTTCTCATTTATTAGTCAAACCTTTAGTTTCAATTTACAAACAATCTTCCAACAAACCCCCTGATAGGAGTAGCATTAGTAGTAGATAAACTCCAACACTAGATTACTTTCCCTTGGGTTCGACCCTGCTTATTGCTATACTAGTATTAAGTAGGCTATAAATTTAATTTTGCAGTGCACAACGACGCGCTGTCACTCGCCAGTCGGTCGTGCGCAAGATAAGTCGCGCGCAAGACAAGTCACGCACTATAGATGATAACGTCAGCAAATGCGGAGATGACGTCAGCAACGCGTAGAATATATTTTATGCGAGATTTTAGGGATAAATATGGAAATCAAAGATTATCTCTTTCCTATTTTGAACTTAGAAACCCTAGAAGCTTGCATATAAATACAAAGCTTGAAGATAAGCAAGAGGACACCATACTCCGGCCTACGGCCAACCAGCCTGCCGGCTGAGATATGCTAGAATAGACGCGCAAGTGCCAGAGTGAGCGACGAAGCGACGCGCAGCAAGGGATGACGCGCAGATTGACAACCTACAATGAGTTTTCTTTGTTTTTACTGTTCACTACTGTTGTTTATTATACAGACTTTGAGATGTTTAATAAAAGCATGTCTAGCTAGCTTGCTTTATAAGTTTAGGCTTTAACCTGTGAACATTATGTTTTGAGGTTTTGTCCTTAATTGCATGATATGTTTAGTATTATTACTCCAAGCTCAATTGCATGATAATTAGGTTAGATAATTAAGCGAAGCCTTGCACCGCACATTTAGTTATAGAATCTATTATCTATAGTTAAACTATCAGAGGTACGTGACTGTGAATGATAGGAGTGACGCTAGAATAGTTAATCACTACTTTGATCGGATTCGTGGTTAATCTAGACCGGGTAATAGTATCATACAGACTTTGACCGGCATGTATGTGTAGGTTATTAAGCCTTGACCGGACCTTAACTTACGTGGACATATATCTTTAGTAACCGATGATAAGCATATGTTCATAAGGATAAGTCTGAGCTGATAGCATCTCATAAATTGTTAAGCAACTTAGTAGCAGTGCGCTAGTGCAGTCACGCGCAACCTGAGTCACGCGTGTTTGTTTTATGTTCTTATTTTATGAGCGATAATAAACCCCAATCTTGTTATTTACTTTGTAGAAGAAGAACACTTCTCACCGTTCCCTCTGGATTCGACTCCTAAAGAGGAGAGTGGGATAAATTTGCAGCACTTAACGACGTGCAGTTAGCCAACAGGAATGAAAGATAGTCAAAGAAGGATTGAGATACACAGTTTATATGACTCCATGAAGTTTTTGAACTTTCAATGCAATGAGAAAAAGGCGTTTCAAAGTATTGAGCATAATGAGAGAGTGAGAAGAATGTGTGATATTGGCACACTGTTTGTGTGTTGTATTATTGAAGTATATATACATAAATATAAAGTAAATGCCAGGAATAGGAAGTGAAATGTACAAATCTAAAAGGACTAAAGACAGCTAAAACAATAACTAATCATTATCTCCAATACCCTCCGTCAAGCTAGATGTGGGTTGAGGACACACTCGAAGCTTAGAACGAAGGAAAGTGAAAGCAGGTCAAGGAAGGGATTTTGTAAAAATATCAGCAAGCTGCAGATTGGAAGGCACAAACTTGGTGTCCAATTTACCAGAAGCGACCAATTTTTGAACAAAATGACAATCAATGTCAAGATGTTTGACACGCTTATGAGCAATAGGGTGTTGACTAATGAAAATGGCGCTCTTATTGTCACATAAAAAAACGGGCCACTGAGAAGGAACACAACGTAGTTCTCGAAGAAGAATCATGAGACCAATAATCTCAGAAGCCGTGTCTGCCAAGGCTTGATACTAAGATTCACAACTAGAACGAGACACAGTTGCCTGCTTTTTAGCACTCTAAGAGACAAGATTACCACCAAGAACAATAGCATATCCAAAGGTGAATTGACGAGTATCAATACAGTGGGCCCAATCGGCATCCGAATAAGCAACAAAAATGCTAGAAGAACGAGTAAAAGAAAGGCCCGAATATAACGTTCCCTTAACATACTGAAGTATCCATTTTACTGCTGTAAAGTGATCAGTAGTAGGAGCCTGCATGAATTGGCTAACAATATTCACAGAGTACGATATATCCGGGCGAGTAATATTGAAATATTGTAAAACACCAGCCAGGGAGAGATAAATAGTCGGATCAGTCATCAATGTACCGGTTGTAGAAAACGACTACCTAGATGCAATAAGGGTTGAAACAGGGTTCGAATCAAGAAGTCTAGCGCGTTCCAAAATGTCATGAGCATACTTGGCCTGTGAAAGAAATAAACCAGTGGAGGTGTGCGTAATCTCGAGTCCAAGAAAGTATGTAAGATCACCAAGGTCTTTGATAGCAAATTCTCTGTGGGTGCGAGCAATGAATCTACGTAGCAAAGTGGAATTTGAGCCAATGACAATTATGTCATCAACATACAAAAGTAGAAAATGACATCTAACCTTGATGAAGGTAAAAGAGTGAGGGATCCGACTGACTAGTGCTGAAGCCAAGAGCATGTAAATAAGAACTGAAGCATTGAAACTACGCAAGGGGAGCCTGCCGGAGACCATATAAAGCTTTCTTTAAGCGACAAACATGAGAGGGAAACTGGGTGTCAATAAAACCTGGCGATTGTGCCTTGGTTTGAAAACTCCTGCCTTTGCTCGTGTAATCATCGGGTGAGACGAGACTTGAGCTTGAGGAATCGTCGGAGGAGAGACCGAATCGGAACCAACTGATGCCGACAACTGAGATTTGATGAGTGGGTGGAACAGTAGTCGGTGCATGTTGCTCAGTTGGATTTGGAGGAGAGGATTGCTCCAACTGTTGTACAAAACTTGATGGGCATTTAGGCCCAATACATGGAGATGGGGTTGAGGTGTGGGGCATTGGGTTATGAGATTGGTGGCAGGTAGAAACAGATGTTTGCATGGATCAAACAAGTGTTCATAAAATGAGATAAGATCCAATGTTGATAAGGACCGTGTAGCAAATGTTTTTACCACAAAAGGGAAAAGGAGATCATCAAATTGAGCATGACGTGTGATAAACGCACTGGACATAATTGGATCATAACACTGGGACGGCTTCGTTGGGCTAATTTGTCAGAAGCATAATCTCTTAGATAAGGAAACACCCGACAACCAAACAGACGAAAGTTAGAATAGTTTGGAACAATGCCAAATAAGATTCAAATGGTGACTTGTTATGTAGAATAATTATAGGCAATCGGTTGATCATATAAAAAGCAGTAGAAAAAGCATCAAACCTGAATGCTGAGGGGGAGTTGGCATGAAAAAGCATAGATAATCCTGACTCAGTAATTTGTCTGTGTTTTCGCTCGGCACGACTATTTTGTTGAGGTGTGTAGGGACAGGATAGTCGATGAATAATGCCATGTTGATTTGTGAAGTTGTTCATTCGAGAGTTTACAAACTCTGAGCCCCATCACTTTGAAAAAATTTCAGTGTAGTAGAGAATTGGTTGCATACAAGCTTGTGGAAGCGAACAAAAATATCAAAAAATTCTGATTTTGCCCGAAGTGGATACAACCAAGTAAAACGAGAGTAGTCATCAATAAATGCAACATAATAACGATATCCATCAAATGTGTTAACCGGTGCAGGGCCCCATAAATTACAGTGGATAAGGTCAAGAACCTGAGTAGCTCATTTTTCATTTAAAGAAAACGACAGTCGTTTACTTTTAACTAATTGGCACGAGGAACAGAGTCCAGGATCGGGTAACAGAGATGTGACTTATAAATGACCAAGTTTATTCAATAACTGGATAATAGAAATTGGGACATGCCCCAAACGAGTATGTCATAAGGAGAAGCTTGCCTTCAAAGACTTATTTTTCAACGATGCAACAAGAGCGATTTGTCCTCGGTCCTTGAACTAGAACGTTCTTTGTCGCTCGGTTCTGAATCAGAAAATAATTTGCAGAAAATAACACATTAACATTATAGTCATTTATCAACTTACTGATGGATAGCAAATTCTTAGTCAAGTAAGGGACAACCAAGACATCAAGAAGATGAATATCACGTGTTAAATGATGAGTGCCAATATGAGTGATAGGTAAGGTAGAGCCATTACCGACAAAAATGAAACCATTACACGTATAAGGAGAAGACGAGTCCAATGAAGATGGTTGGGACGTCATGTGAGAAGAAGCTCCTGAATCAACGTATCAGTCTGGAGTCGAGTTAGAAATGTGGCAACTAGCCTGAAAAGTTTGGGCTAGGGTTGGCCGAAGGTTCTATGTTGTTGTGACGAAGATATCGCGGACATTTGTCCGCGTAATGCTCACTACGGCAAATTTGGCAGCGAGGAGGATATTGTCTACGGCCACGACCACGGCCACCGTGAATGTTTTGTATTAGAGTGACGAGGAGAGTGTCGTGCGGAAGATATGCCATCGTCAGAAACAACAAACGTAGGTTGCTGCATGGGTGCCGCACTTTCCATGGAGCGATGAAGAGAGTCATATTGCTTTGCTTTGTTTAAAAGCTCCAGAAAAGAAGGAACGGGAACCATAGACATCCTCGTATCAGAGAAGCTCAAAAATTGCGGACCAAGGCCGCGCAGGAACCAATGGTTCTTGTCTAGGTCATCAATCGGACGGCCAATGGCAGAGAGTTGTTCACACAGATTTTTAAACTTACGGCCAAATTTATCAACCGTAGAATCTCCACGACGAAGAAGTAATAATTCTTCACTAAGTTGAAGAGCACGGAAGGTTGAAGCATAAGAGAATGCAGACTCAAGGGCTGTCCAAGCGGCATGGGAAGAAGTACAATCAACAACCTCGGACATTGCTTCCTCGGACAGAGTTGAAAAGAGAACGCAAAGGAGCTTTTGGTCAGTCATGTGCCAAGCAAAATAATCCGGGCTGGGAACAGTGATAGCGGCGGGATCTGTGGCAACCTCCGGCGCCGGAATAGTGAGAGGTGGTAGAGAGATAGTGCTGCCAACATAACCCAGGAGTTCATAAGAGGTCAGCATAGGGGTAATTTGCCTCTTCCATAACAGGTAGTTTGATGAGGTTAATTTAATTGAAACCATGTCTATCATGGTTGGAATGGGGAGGTCGGCCGACATTGTAAAAGGAGGAAGAGGAGCAGATTTAGGGGAGGGAGGAGAGGAACTGGCGTGATACCATGAGAGAGTGAGAAGAATGCGTGATATTGCCACACTGTTTGTGTGTTGTATTATTAATGTATATATACATAAATATAAAGTAAATGCTAGGAATAGGAAGTGCAACGTACAAATCTAAAAGGACTAAAGACAGCTAAAACAATAACTAATCATTATCTTCAATACATAATACATCACAATTAGTCTCCTTGTGTGGTTGATACCTTTCTTGTTTTTAAACCACTGCATGTTTCTCCGAAATGGTTGTAAACTCTAATTTTTAAATCTGATTTGGTTAGGTGATAGTGGTTTATGATTAGCAATGTTCATTACATGTTTTTCAAATCTCGATTGATGCATGTGTTAGGAAGCAACAGTTACGAAGGTAAAAATGACGCAAAAGAGGTCCAAGGAGTTGCTGAGAAGATAAATGGTAGATACGAACCTTATAGTGTTATTGGTTCAAGTGCGGCTGGATGTGTTTGTGTTTTGATGTATTTATATGGAGCACCAAGCGAAACCTTCTAAAGCTTGTGATGTGACTCTCAGGATACAGAACAATTCATCTTCCAACAATTGCTTTTAAGGTATTTTCAAACGTAATAAATTCTGAAAGAAAAGCAACGCAAGAGTTTAAAATCAAATGATATGCCATATTCCAAACAATATCAGATAGCACAACAGCACAAGACCACAATACTTTAAAAGAATGGTCAAAGGCTTGCAAAGAAGAGAAACAAAAGATGTAGGGTATTACCAAGTTCAGGTAGCAACCAATGTATGCAAGCGATGCTTCTGCAACAAGCTCTGCGACACTACGCCATTTTTATGTCTTTGCAACATAGCGAGAAATGTTGCAAAAGAGTCGAAATGTGTTGCATAAGCGTTATGCAACATACTACATGTTGCAAAAATATCTATGCCATAGGTCGTGTTGCATAAGTCGTGCAACATTCTTTGGATTGTATGTTGCATTAGTGTTTACCTCTTTTGCAACATTTTTCCCGTTGCATTAGCCTATGTTGCGCTAAAGTTTAGATGTTGCAACATGAATTTTGGGAAGTTATGTAAGCGAATGCAACATGATATATGTCGCGTAAGTTTTCTTGTAGAAAATTTTAGCACCTTACACAACTTTATCTTGTAGAAAATTAAAAGTACAATAAATATAATAAATGCAGGTATTATTATTCACACAATCAAAACAGTATTAAAATTATACAATCCAAAAATGCTCAAATTTTGAGTTACATCAAGTTACTAATCCATTGTACATCTGAGCACTCATAACTTATTAGTCCTATCAACTTCTTCCTCATTTAGAAGACAGCAGCTTCCTTGAAAACTTCAGCCAAAACAAGCAAAGCGGGCACCGGCCAAATGTAACAAAAATGCTGACAAACTGCGTAGAGGGTGTTGAGCGGGTCATTGTTAGGAATGTTCTGACTTTGAATGATTTAGTTTTGGTTGTTCATAATAATACATCTTTACTCCAAGTGTACCTAAAAAGACACAAAAACTGCGATGTGAAAACAATGCAAATCAAAATTCACAAGTCTTTAAATGTTAAAAACACTTCTGGGATACACACAAAAAGATTGTTAGCACCATATGAATGCTTACAAAAACATCATGACTTAAGCTGCAGAAGGGCTAGCATTTGAAGAAATAAGACTCATCACTTTCCCAACTGCCACGGTTTTACCTGTACCCACCGATGTCATGAGTTCAGACAAAACAAACATCAATTGTATTGAATACTAAACATATAGCCGATAGTCAATCTACCTTCGGTCCTCAGGGTGAATTTTCCAAGTTGCGGGAAGTCAGAGAACTCGGTCATAAATACCGCATCGGTTGAGAAAACAGCAGACGACAATGGTGGTCAAAGCAAGAGAGTTGGACAAGTAAAGAAGGAAACGGCAGAAAAGAGAGATCCAGAGACAACGAAAAAAAGCTAAGGAAACGGCAATGGAATAAAGAAGGTGTATTTTTAGGGTTTTGAGATCAACGGTTGATATTGAATCTGTCGTAATTTTATTTTCCCTCTTCTTTACTTCTTTTCCCTCTTCTTTACTTCTCTTCCCTCTCTTGATGAAGTGGCTATGCATGATTGGTGAACACAAGCTCACACGGATTGATGATCCGTGCCCTTCATTCAACTTTTAATCACACCCCTATATCAAACACTAAAAGAAATTATAATAAGATTTGACTAAATCAGATTTATAATAAGAAATTAAACGTGTGACGTTATTATAATGCTACTATAATTTAGGAAACAAAATTAACTAAATCATATTTTAAGGAGTATTATATTCTTCTTCTATTTCCATACTTATATTTTTAATATTTAGGGTTACCAAATTTTAAATGATCATATATTTATTTATGGTTAACAAATTTTATAAATAAATATACCCTACAATTTCAATACAAAAAGCTACACTTTTTCGACATATAAATAAAAAATTAACGGAACATCACGTGTGAAAATTTTAATTCATTAGGGTTATACCCCAAACCCCAAACCCAAACCCTTAGGGTTATACCCCAAACCCCAAACCCTTAGGGTTATACCCCAAACCCCAAACCCCAAACCCTTAGGTTATACCCCAAACCCCAAACCCTTAGGTTATACCCCAAACCCTTAGGGTTATACCCGAAACCCCAAACCCTTGGGCTTATAACCCAAACCCTTAGGCTTATACCCCAAACCCAAACCCTTAGGCTTATACCCCAAACCCCAAACCCTTAGCTTATACCCCAAACCCCAAACCTTAGGCTTATACCCCAAACCCTACATATATATTCTACACCCTGTATTAACCGTATACTCTAAACTTTTTACTCTAAACCATATATCACAAACTTAATATTTTATGTATATATAATGTTTGAATGTGCATTACAATATTTTTATCAAAAAGAAAGTGTGGTAAAATATGATGTATATACAAATTTTCTGAATTTAATTATTATTCAATCAATTAATAACCACAATTTTTTTATTTAAGTCGGTTAATATAAGTTGTTGGATCAAAATTAGAATATTAAATCTAAATATTTATTCATTATCAATTTTCCTTCACACTTTCCCTCCTCTTTTTACTCCCTCTTTTTTATTCCACGAAATATTTCCCTCTCACCCATTATTCATTCTTGTAAAATTTCCCCCTCAATTTTCCCTCCTCATTTCCCTTCATAGTTTCATCATTAATGTAAATATACTTTTGCAACATACATAGCCTAAGTATGTTGCGTAACCGAACGAGAACAAACAATCCCTCCCCAACCATCATAAACCATTTGTACTATTTACTTTCCAACGACGTTGAAAAATCAACAAGCTTTCCCTGTTCCATGTAATGCAACATACATTGTGATGTTGCGTTACAGTATGTTGCATTAGTACATCATTTTAAGTGATGCAACATATGTTTAGATGTTGCGTTAGTGTATGTTGCGAGAGTGATCAAAGACAACGTGTCCTCTTATGCAACGTCAACTTAAATGTCGCGCGGAGCTTATGCAACATACACCTATGCAACACCAATTTCTCAATGTTGCAAAAGGATCAAAAGTACGTAGTGCGAGTGTTCCCTCAAGACTCACAGCACCTTCTGTTCCCCGGGGAAATACCTTTAATGTTGTCACCAAGTATCTATATTAGATTTCTTTTAGAAATCAGTAAGTTTGTATCACACAAGGCTGCACCATCAGAATTGTTGGAATCTAATAAGTGAATTAGTTCTATCTTAAAACCCTAAATATTATCAGTTAAGGGCGTACGTTTATCATTATTGAGGGCGTATGTTTTATGTAAAAAGTGTCTACTTCCTCATTTCCAACATTATCAGTTGTCCATAAAATTAAAAAAATAGTAGCATTTCATTTATTTATTATATTAATTCTAGCTAGAATTATGCATGTATTTAGTCTTTTATGTGATTAATGTTTTGCTACCGTTGGGTGTTTTTGGACCATGTGTCTCAATAAATTTTGATGACTTTACATATTTAATATTTTGATTTGAATTTAATATTTTGAGTCAAATGTGTCATAGTCTGATGCTGTTGCTGCTTTATTTATGTTGGAAATTAAAGTAGCTTTATAGTGGGAAAATAGAACTTACCAAACATAGTCATGCATATGCAAGAATTCAGGGGTGAAATAAACAACTTACCAAGGAGTACCTCTTGATGATCTGGATGGCTTCAAGATTGCTGGAGCGTAGGATGATTTCAGTTGGGAAAGAAGTTTTTTTAAGTTCCAAATCCTTTGTACAAGATAGATTAAATGAAAACAAGATAAATTTTGGCTAAGTAGAAATGGGGGGTGGTTGTAGCGATGAGATGATGATTTATGATGGATGGAGATGTGAGCTCTCTAAGAGTTATGCTTGAAAGGTATAGCTCTGATGACTATCTGGTGGTAGAGAGCAGCAAGTGCAGCGCCTATGAAAGGTTCGACTCAGAAGAACCAATTGTCATCCCAAGCTGCATCCCTGTTGAAGACTATGGCTGCTCCTAGACTCCTCGCAAGGTTGGTTCCAGTTCCATTGATGGGGATGGTGGCCAAGTGAACCAAGAACACTGCAAATCCAGTTGGGAAAGAAGTTTGCAATTGATGATGTGTACTAGGATGATCAGTAGAGGGAGTACGTATACTATTATTGAGGAGTACGGTTTTGTTGAGTAAGTAATTTTGGCCTTGATCCTTGGTGATATATATTTGATTGACAAACGTCTAAGGCAATATTTGGAAGTCAACAGAAGAATGAAAGATTGGTGTGATTCTGGTCACTAGCTTTAGTAAGTTAATCGTAGAAGTTAAAGCTAGAATAATTATATTTTAAATTGATACGTATGTAACAATAGTGTATAAATAAATGAGAATACAGAAAAGCCAAACAAGTTGTACGGCACCAAATTCCCTCTTGTAATTTTAATTGTTTTCTAACATTTGGTATCAGAGCTTTTGGTTGAGAAATCATGTCGCTAGGGTAAAGTGATAATGTTCGAAGCGAGACATCCGGAGTCAAGAGTGAGACTTTGTTGTCAGTGGTGTATCCACAACTGACTCGTAGTAACTGTACAATATGGGTCTTGAAGATGAGTGTTGCTCTTTAAGCACAAGAAGTATGGGAAGCTATAAGTCCCGGTGGAAGGGAATATGAGAAGGGTGGTGCGGAATATCGCAAAGATAGATTAGCATTGTCGGCTATCTATCAAGCAGTTCCGGATCATGTCATGATGGCTCTTGCTGGAAAGGTCACGCAAAGGCAACATGGGATGCGATTAAAACTCTGTACCAAGGGCATGATCGCGTTCGCGAAGCACACCTATAAACTCTTCAGAAGAAATTTGAGTGTTTGGTGATGGAGGAGGACGAGCAAGTAGATGACTTTGCTGAAAAATTCTCAAGTGTCATAACTGGTATGCGTAGCCTTGGGGAAACTGTGAAAGAAATCGATGTAGTTCGTCGGTTTTTACGTGCTGCGCCGACACGCTATATGCAACTGGTTACGTCCATTAGCAATGTATTGATCTCAACACGCTGACGTTTGAGGATCTTGTGGGACGCTACAAAGCTCATGATGAAAGAATGCATAACAGTTTTAGCAGCGCTAAGGGAAGTGAGCATTTGTTACTCACTCAAGCTTAATGAGAGGCTTTGAATTAATGCAAAGAAAAAGAAAAACAAAGATGTCAAAAGGTGCCAGTAAGAAGGATGATGGTGGTTATAATCAGAGAAAGAAGGGTAACCAATTTAATGATGAGATCAAAGATGATCTCAAGCCAAAGTTTGACCTGAAGAAAATTAAGTGTTACAATTGTGGAATATATGGACATTTTCAGTCAGATTGTCGCAAGTCAAAAAAGGAGAAGATGTATATGGTTGAAAAGAGTGATGATGAAGTTGACAAGAGTGATGATGAGCCATCGCTTCTTATGCTTGAGGTTAGCAAGTATTTAAAAGATGAAGTAGTCTCTGACAGAGTGAAAATGGAGGAACATGTTCATTTACAACATGGTTCAGATGAGATTACTAATGATAAAACTTGGTATCTCGACACTGGGGCGAGTAATCATATGACCGGAAAAAAAATAAATTTACTGAGTTGAATACTTCCATTGATGGTGCTGTAAAATTTGGTGATGGGTCTACAGTCGACATTTGTGGACGAGGGACGGTGTTGTTTGAAACACGAACTGGAGAGCATAAGGCATTAACTGATGTGTATTACATTCCTAAGCTAACCAGTAACATCATTAGTTTGGGTCAATTGGAAGAGAATGGTTGCGAAATTAGTCTTAGTGATGGTTATTTGACTGTGTTCGATCGCAGAAGAAGTTGCTGATGCGAGTCAAAAGATCAAGAAACAGATTGTATGTTCACAATCTTGATGTCACTAAACCTATATGCCTAATGACACGTCTCAATGATGATGCTTGGAGATGGCACACTCGTTATGGTCACCTAAATTTTCGAGCACTACACAAATTAAGTCATGATGGACTGGTTGAAGGTGTTCCTGAAATTAAGCATGTGGAGCAAGTTTGTGATTCTTGTCTTGTAGGTAAACAGAGACGCGCTCCATTTCCGCAAGAAACAAAGTTCAGAGCAAACAAGGTGTTAGAACTCATACACGGCGACTTATGTGGTCCTATCACACCTTCCACTTTTGCTGGTAACAAGTACTTTTTTCTTGTGGTTGATGACTACAGTAGATACATGTGGATTTCTCTGTTGAAATCAAAATATGATGTTTTTCAAGCTTTTAAAAGGATTCAGGTTGCAATCGAGGTTGAAAGTGAAGCTAAAGTAAAAGCTTTTCGCACGGATCGAGGAGGTGAATTTATGTCTAATGTACTTACTGCCTACTGTGAGAAATTAGGTATCAAAAGATACATGACAGCTCCGTACACTCCTCAGCAAAATGGAATTGTTGAGCGAAGAAATCAGATGGTAGTTTCCATGGCTCGAAGCATGATGAAAAGCAAAAACATGCCAAACAAATTTTGGGGTGAGGCCGTCACTACTGCGGTTTATCTATTGAATCGTGCACCCACTAAAAGCCTGGTTGGAATGACTCCTTATGAAGCATGGTACAAAAGAAAGCCGAGTGTGCATCATCTACGCACTTTTGGATGTATTGTGCATGTCAAGAAGATGGCTACACATATAAGCAAGCTCGATGATCGCAGTACACCCATGGTATTCATTGGGTATGAAAGCGGCTCAAAAGCGTATCGCGCATACGATCCAACAAGAAAGATGTTGTGTGTGACACGCGATGTTGTTTTTGATGAAGACAAGTCTTGGGATTGGGGTGTAACAAATGAGTCAGAGCACGTTTCTTCTAGTGAAATGTTTAATATAGCATTTGGAAATTTGACCAGGATGAGTTGCATGGAAATGAAGATGATGGTCCACAAGCACCTGTCTCTCCTTTATTAACAGAGGAGTTCAATTAAATATTGAAATGGATGGAGCGGAGATGTCCCACCCACTACACCTATCACAAGCCCAATGAACTCAATAGTGAACTCAACCTCGACATCATTATGGGAAGGTCCACAACGTGAGCGAAGTTTGCGTGATATTTATGAAGCCACTAGTCCAATTCAACTTGAATATTCAGGTTTATGTTTGTTGGGTGTCGAAGAACCGACGTCATTTGATGATGCAAACAAAGAGGAAAGTTGGCGAAGTGCAATGTACGAAGAGATGGAATCCATTAGAAATAACAAAACTTGGAGTTTGATGAACCTTCCTGCTGGGCAGCGAGCTATAGGACTCAAATGGATATTTAAAGTTAAAAAGGACTCTAATGGAGCAGTGGTGAAGCACAAGGCGCCTAGTAGCAAAGGGATATGTGCAAAAACAAGGTATCGACTTCGAAGAAGTATTTGCTCCAGTTGTGAGAATGGAAACAGTGAGATTGATCATTGCCCTAGCAGCTCAAGAAGGATGGCGACTACATCATATGGATGTAAAGTCAGCGTTTTTGAATGGAGAGCTAGAAGAAGAGGTGTACGTGAACCAACCTCCTGGTTTTGTTGAAAAGGGCAGTGAACACAAGGTACTAAAGTTGCATAAAGCTTTGTATGGCTTATGCCAAGCCCCTAGAGCATGGAACACCAAGTTGGACAAGACATTATCTTCCATTGGATTTGAGAAAAGCTCAATAGAACCTGCTGTTTACAAGAGAGGAAAAGGTGAGTCAAGTCTTTTGGTTGGAGTTTATGTTGATGATTTGGTCATTACAGGAGCATGTGAAGTGGAAATTGTGAAGTTCAAGAAACAAATGAAAGACATTTTCAAGATGAGTGACCTCGGGCTATTAAGCTACTATTTGGGTATTGAAGTGTATCATATGTCTGATGGCATTTCTCTGTGTCAAGAAGCTTACGCAAAGAAGATTATTGAACAGTGTGGAATGTGCAGTTGTAACTCAACTCAAGCTCCCATGGAAGCAAGACTCAAGTTAAGTAAGACGAGCTCATCACCACCAGTTGATCAAACCACATATAGAAGCATAGTTGGAAGCTTAAGGTACCTCACAAATACAAGGCCAGATTTGACATATTCAGTAGGTGTCGTGAGTCGATTCATGGAGTCCCCAACAACCGAACATATGAGTGCAGTGAAACACATCTTAAGATACATAAAGGGGACATTTAATTTGGGGTGCCACTACAAACAGAGGAAAGATGGAGAGTTATGCTTGAAAGGATACAGTGACAGTGACATGGCCGGCGATATCGATGATCGTAAGAGTACAACTGGAGTAGCTTTCTTCATGGAATCATCTATCATCAGTTGGGTGTCACAAAAACAGAAAGTCGTTGCACTTTCATCGTGCGAGGCCGAGTATATCGCAGCGGCGTCGGCGGCATGCCAGGGAGTGTGGCTAGAGCGTCTCCTTAGTGATCTGTTGAATAGAAGTCCTAAAAAGGTGGTGCTAAACATTGACAACAAATCAACAATTTCGTTGTGCAAGAATCCGGTGTTTCATGATAGAAGCAAACATATTGAAACTCGTTTTCATTACATTAGAGAATGCGTGGAGGGAGGGAAGATTGCAGTTGAACATGTTAATACAAATGACCAGCTAGCAGACATTTTAACTAAGCCACTGGGAAGACTCAAGTTTCTGGAGATGAGAGCCAAAATTGGATTAAGAAATGTGATCAGGCCAAATTAAGCTTAGGGAGGTAAATGTTGAGTAAGTAATTTTGGCCTTGATCCTTGGTGATAGATATTTGATTGACAAACGTGTAAGGCAATATTTGGAAGTCAACAGAAGAATGAGTGATTGGTGTGATTATGGTCACTAGCTTTAGTAAGTTAATGCTAGAATAATTATATTTTAAATTGATACGTATGTAACAATAGTGTATAAATAAATAAGAATACAGAAAAGCCAAACAAGTTGTGCGGCACCAAATTCCCTCTTGCAATTTTAATTATTTTCTAACAGGTTTATGAATGAGCTGTCGAGATGTGGTTGGGAGAATTCATTTGTCCTTTTAATTGCTGACCAGAAGCACAACAAAACTCCAAAATATGTTATTACAACCACTCACACCACAGGCATGGCCCAACATACTCATGACTACTAAACCGAACATGATTCATCTCCTACACGACCCCAACTCTTTGGGATCGAGTCACCAACTCACCGTCCGCGTCTGTCTATGACTCACCGAATCTAAAGTTTCAAAGAAGCTTTCATTTGAGAATGGCTCACCGAAGCTAATGGATGTATGTCTAAGGCCGTACAAGGCAAGGGCTTCTGCAAAGATCAAAAATAAGGATTATATACGCCAACAAAAGGTTTAGGTTGCTGTGCATTAGCACTGACAACAACATCTGTTATTTTACAAACAAGCGTCGAAACATCTTTGCAAAAAAAACAGTATCATCTTGAAATCGGTAGATTTGATAGATTTGAGCATTTTTGAGTGTGAATGATAAAAAATTGATTTTGTATGGGAGGTGGGTACCACCTCTAACCGGAAGCTAAAAAAATTCAGATCTAGTTGGATCTTGCCTATGATACCATGTTTTTTTTTTTTTTGATTCAAGGTGAGATGTTTCATTCATAAGGAAAAGATATTACAAGACGCGCAAATGAAGCATAATCGAAGGGAAACAGGCAAAGACAAATCTACATCGAGAAAGTCTTATCAAAGACAGTTGAAGAGCAGGCCATGATCGGCGCCATCCCAAACGAACTCACCAAAGTCCAACCACCGTCCGGACTCGAGAAAACCACACAGCAGCCCAAACAGCAGACCGAGAGGGCAGACCAAAACCAGGAAAGGCAGGAAGCCAATATCAAAGGCTGGCCCAACAAGCCCAAACAGCAAACCCAGCATCCAGGCCCAAGTAGCAAACCCAGCAAACAGGCCCAAGCATCAACCCAGCCAGCAAAGCCCAAGCAGAAAACCCTAGCGCCTCCGCCGCCACCACCCCGACCCGCAGCCCAGCCGAGAGCAACCAATGCCGCCTCCAGCCCGTCGCACCACCTCGCCGTCGACCAACCCAGTCAATCGCATCAGCCGCGTCTCCAAAACGGCCGTCCGCAACAGCCCAGCCATCCGCATCCGCAACAGTCCAGATCGCGCTCCGCACAGTCCAGCGTCCGCATCAGCCACCTCCGCATCAGCCGCATCACCGGGTCAGCGCCGTCGGTCAACCCAGCCTTTCAATCCAGCCGCCGTCGAACACATCCGCGAGCATCCCCCGACGCTCAGATCCGGCGTCCCGACTCCAGTCCCCCGTCTCCGTCCGGCGCTCAGATCCGACCGACGCACATCTCCGCAGTCCCATCTGAAAGCTCGTCCGTCACCAGCAAATCGCGCGGAGGCTTGGATTGACGACCAGCCCTTCCACCCCCAAAAGGCGACATCCAACCGTGCAAGCCCAGATCTGAACCACGGCAGACCGTCCTCCGAACCATCCAAGACAATCCCGAAACGGGGCAGAAAAACAGCACATGGCTTGAGGAAAGCTAGCACTCGGCTAGAGGGAAGCAAGGGCAAGGAAGCACCATTATTGAAAGGGAAAAACATAACAGGAAAGGAAATCGAAAGGAAAGCTAACGGAAGCAGAAAAGGAAAAGGGGGCGGAGGAGGAGCAGCACCTCCAAGGAGGCCGTCCTCCCCAGCCCAGATCTGGAACACGTACGGAAAAACCCTTTTAGAGAGAGGCCAGAGAAAAACTAGCAAGTATAACTTTTTGGCCTATGATACCATGTTTAACAATAAGTTTGATAGGGTTTTGAAAAACAAACAGAATGAAAGATGAAGAGAATATCTTGTTTATTTGATTATTGGGAAATAATATATAAATACACGTATCAGTATTCAAATATAGAATAAGCTAAATAAGGAATAACTAAATTAGGGTAGACCAAAATAAAATATAATTAATACAGATTATTTTCTATATTTCATCAGGTCAGACTACTCAAAGAAGGCTTATGCAAGCTTTGAATTCTTGGCCCAAATGCAACGTTAGTATTCTTTATACGTCCCATAATTTTAAATTAATTTTATTTATGGTATATAATTGGAACGCAGAAAGATATGTAGCTCCAGCCTCCAATGTTGATTAATGATCGAACCGTTTTGGGTGTCATTTCGACTGTGCGAAGTAGAAGTGGGATGTCTTTGTCTAAGCATAGATAAGGTGGATGATAAACTCGCAGCTCATTTCAGTACAACTTCAGGTTAGGTTAGTGTAAGCCCTCTAATATCCGCATAGTTTCAAATATGGTAAAAGAAAAATGTTGAACGCACATGCCATCTGTACATACCGACGATCAATTTGACCAACTTGCCATTCATTTCTCCCAAAATTGCACCGCCACCCGAAGGGTGTATTTTGGTAAAATTCAACAAATTACCAAAATACCCCTAGATACCTTTACTAATATGGATGTCTCTGATGCATTTTCCTTCTTTTTGTTTGTTAATTTATTAACCTTTTTAGCCGTAATAGGGCATAATAACCTTTCGATCTGAAAGCTTTGATGTAGAATTTGTAAATACTTTGTGTTATGGTAGTTTGAAATGGGAGGATATGGAGATTTAAGTACCAGAGGATTAGATTCTTGTGGAGAATCAGTATCGCTGCCCCTTTACCTCCAAAAAATATGTTGGAAGTTAGCTATCATGCATTAAGTAATGAACAAAGTAGCCTGTGCGTGTATGATCGGTTAATAATACTAAACATATCATGCATTAAGTATAAAACCTAAAAACATATTGTTTAGTTCAAAGTCTAAACTGAATTCAAAAAGCGGTAGACATGCTGAACATAGACATCTCGGATTTGTATATAAAGCAACAAGTTAATAATGAACAAAGTAGCCTGTGCATGTATGATCGGGTCTGGCGCGCCGCTCTGGCTTTGCGCGTTCAAAGTCTGGTCGTTCCGGCAGCTGGTGCGTCGCTTCTCCAAAAATCCGCTCTCTCTCTGATCTCCCTAATATGTTTTATTTATAGTGACAATTTCCTAGGCTTCCGTGACCAATTAGGTAATATCTAATCTAGGAAATCGTCATTATCTTCTAAATTTGGAATTAGGAAATCTTTCTGCGCTCTGCTGACGTTATCACCGACTTTGATAGTTGTCTGCTGACGTCATCTGCCTAACTACGTGCGATCCATTTCCGCGCTCAGCTAAATTGTATGTGCTCGTTTTTTGACGTCTTGGGTTGTTTCCTCCGAGGATTTAGCCTTCGATTTGTTCATTTTTTACTGCACTTTCATCCTTAGCATTCAATACACTTGAAATACAAAACTACACCAAAAGCATAATCTTATACTTTAAATGATATAAACAAGCATATTGTAAATGGCCTAAAATGACATATGAAAGTGCCTTATCATGGGGTGGGTTCAAGCTTGTGCATTAAAATTTCATCATAACATTATCTTGGGTTGCACACTTTAGGCACAGAACATTTTGCATCAAAATAACTTTCATCCATACATTTTGAGAAAAACTTGAAAACATGGTTGCTAAGCTAAGTCATATATTTGATGAGCATAACTATTTGAAATGTTTCTTGATGATTGGATACCCTAGGCGATGCGTCATTTGTATGAAATGACCCTTATTCTAGCTTGAATCAATTAACCTTAGTACGCTCTCTCTATGCATGTTCTTAAAAGTTGAAATTAGTGAGCATATACAAATTTTAAAATGAAAAATGCATAGAACCTCTCTTTCTCTTAGGTGATCTTAGCATGATCACAATGTTTGCACGATAGTCTCCTTTGCTTGCATGCCCATTGATTGCTAATTAGACCCATTGTCAAGTTTTAAGTATGGGGTATTGCATCATATGACGCTTGTGTGTTAGAAATAAGAGAAAAAATGATTAAAAAACCCCCTTGATCCTTGTCTTTGTGTCTTGCAAACATATCGTGAGCTTGTTTGCGAATGGAGCTTTGTGTTAAATTGTTTGAATTGTCTAAGGGAAGATCCTTGCATTTATTACGTGAGCAAGTTGGAATTCCTTGTTTTAAATCATATCCGTTGTTGTCTAAGCTCCTCTTCTCTTATGAATTATGGCGTTTAGTCTAATGCGTGAGAAGGAGCTTTAAATCATGAGCTTATGGGCTTGCCCTTGCAAGCATATGTGATTGATTTGACGAAACTTTATATGTGCTAAATCTTCCTTTGCGAATTGTGCATGAGAGTAGAGCGGAATAAAATTTTGATAATGGCTATTATAAGTGTTGGATCTATGAATGTTTGCTCTTTAAGGGTTTGACATGATTCTTGATATCTTGTGTGATATGAATAGGGTGTACATTCCACATATTTTTGATTCTAACTTGACTTACGGCTTGTTTAGCAATCACATTACGATTCTTTATGCTAAAATGGACGATTGTTAGGGGGTTAGTGAGTATTCGTTTTTTGAAAACTCTCACGAGACTGTAACTCGTCCTCTAGGGTAGCCTAGGAGTTTAAAGGCTTGATGCATGTGCTAACTGCATCTGTGATGCCTACGAAAGTGAGTTAGCAGTAGTTCACTTTGTAGTTGCATTCATGAGATGAGGGAATTTGCTATTGATGTTTGATGATCCATAAGATTTGCTATATTTTTGGTTGACATATCTCATTTAGCATTCTTATGTATGACTCGTATTACAGTTGTTCGGGATGCACAAGATTTAAGTGTGGGGTATTTTGATGAACGAATAAATAGTCTATATTTATTCGTATCCTCACTTAATATTTTGTGCTTTTCTTATTTTATTGAGAGTCTTTTGATGCTTTTCGTATCTTTTGCAGGATAAAATCAAATATATGGCGACGCGAGGCACCTTGGGGAGATTTTTGGATTTTCGGGACAAAAGATGACTCGATCGAGTCAAAAGGATGCGAAAGTGACTCGATCGAGTCACCACTGACTCGGTCGACCATGGACTGCACTGTGCAAGTGACTCACCCGAGTCACTTGTTTGCAGCCCGAGTCAAAAATGACTCGGTCAACGCTTCCCATCACTTTTCAACTCTTTCTTTCCATTTTGATGTACTTATCTTATGGTTGGAACATGTTTAACCTTGATATGTGTGAGTAGTGGTACGTTTGGGGATCTCATGATCCCTTAGGTTAGGTTTAATCATGTAAACAATCATTTTTACTTATTGAAT
>QZGG01003664.1:0-18153 GCA_006409495.1 Sedum album | reverse complement strand
TCCAATATACTACTCATTTCTTCATTCACATCGGTTAGTTTTCTCAGGAGTTCTAATAAATCGGCACGAGACATTCTAGATGAAGAGTTAGTATTTACCTCATTATTCGCGTCATCTCCAAGTGCCATCAAGCAAACTTCCCGATTCACTGGTAGGTCACAGTCACTTTCTTCTCCTTCATCTCCCCATGCAGCCAGCATTGCTTTGCCATCCCTTTCAGTAGCAGGCTTTCCTGCCTTCTTTCTCAGACACTCAGTTGATCTATGTCCTTTTGGCACCACCAGCATATGATGTCCTTCTTGTCTTTAGGACCAGTCGATTGTGGTCTCTGATTAGAGGACTGTGAGTTCTGGTCTTCTCTGTTAAACTTTATGACTTTCCTCATAGCATCCAATTTTGTCATTCTTAGTGCTCTGGTGATCAACGCAGTGGATTCATCAAGGTCCTCATCATCTTGAGCATCAGTTCTGGACTAGTTCAAACGCTTTTTCAACCTTAAGTGCCAGTGACTTGGACTTTGTAGCTTCTCTGGAGGCAGTCTTCCCTTTGAACACGATAGCATGTGACTGAAGTCTCGCTAAAGTTCTTCCAGTGTTATAGCTTTAATATCTGATTGAGCATGAAGAGCCATTGCTATGTGATCCCAGCTAGGATCCAGTGCCTGGAGGAACCGGTGAGTGATTCTCCAATCTTCCATCTTTTCACCCAGAAAGACTAGTTGTCCCACACATGTCTGGAACCTGGAGTGGAAGTCCTCCAGAGATTCATTCCTTCCCTGAGCAACCGACTCATACTCTTTGAGTACAGTCTTCTCAAGGCTTCCCATATCTCATTAGCAGTGTCATAACCTAGAATCTTCCGTTTGTCTCCTTCACTCAGTGCTTGAAGAAGAACTCTTTTTGCACGATGATTCTTCTCAACGATCCGATAGTCTTCTTCATCATAAAGGTTCTCATCCTTAACCAGCATCATTTGGTCCAAAATCGGTTCATCTCCTCTAGTAATGACCTTCCAGACCTGAGCGTCCAGAGAACACACATGTGACTTGAACTGTTTGACCCACCAGTCATATTCTCCCGATTTCAGTGGCGGGGGTGTCCAATCTCCGAAGTTTTTAGCCATGTACCTGCAAGCTAACACTAATCTAGAGCACCGGGCTCTGATACCAATTGTTGGATCGAGGTTAGCTTGTACTTCTAGTCGTGAGGGTCGACTTGTCCCTCGATACGACTAGTCGCAGCGGAATAAACAAGAAGTAACGTAATAAACAAAGTAAATCAAGACTCACGATTTTAGGTGGAAACCCAACTGGGAAAAACCACCCCTTCCAGCAGCTACTGGAAGGATTCTCAACTTCAACTTTATTAATATCCTCGAACCGAATACACTTGAATCAGCTAGTACAACTCCTCGTTTACTACTGTTCTAAGCTGCACCCCTTGATTCTCAGACACCAACAAACTCGAAAGTTCTGCAGCAAACCGTCTCACGCTAGATGGACTGATGCAGTCTCTAGCCTAACACGAAAAGCACTCAACCAACGTGATAAACGCGGTCACGCTCGCTTCCTTGCTGCCTGTGCTCGTCTCCTCGTGCTTTGGTCTCGATCGCTCCTCGCTATCTCACAAAGTCACACTCAATCCGAGCTGCTGCTGCTGGCTTTTATACTAAGCCACACCTTCCAAATCAAACCCTACAATCCATGCAAGATTCAATTAGGAATATCATATCTCTTCAAATCTTTGTTCAATATTTTATCTAAACTCTAAACAGTAGTTAGAATATTATCTCAGCTCTAAAAGACAGTTAGAATATTATCAAAATCGATATAATCAGTTTAGGCAACAAGATAATCTTCCCTGATTTTTCTCTGTCCGAAATATCAGGAACTGCTACTGCTAACGACTTCAGACTAGTCGTTAGGCATGTCCAGTGAAGCACAATCTGCACACTCAATACACTAGTCAGTATTGATCACTTGTCATCATCAAAACCCAAGAGTTCAACATGACTGCTACACCTTTCAAGCTCAGCAACATTATCTCAAAGCTCCTTACACGAGGAACGGGCACGGAACAACGATCTCACTGCAGACTTCAAGTCCCAGTGTGTGAGAACCCAGTTGCCAAAAGTATTACTGAACGCACTCAATGCAACATGCATGCAGAGACATATTCCCAAAATCTCAACGGAACATAAAAGTTCAGTGACTTTTCCTTTCGTTTGTCCACATTGATGGTCATTATCCCTCTTTAATGACAGTTAATAGCTTCATGGATGGTCATTATCCCTCTGTTTGTCCTTTCAATTTGTTTAGACTAGACTGAGTTAGACTAACTTTTGTTAGTCTTCAAAGTCCTCGGATTGTACTATTGGCCTATGGCTTTTAATCAAAAAAAAAATATCACAATAATATAGAATCCAATTATGGACAGTTACTACAGTACCCATCACAATATTGTTAATTGTCAAATAAAGGAGCAGTAAAACTTCCCCTCAAGTTCGACATCAGTCCTTTGATCTCATAACATTTCTTCATCTTCCTGAGATATTTACTCCACTTCATTCCATGCTTTGAATTCCACTTCAAACATTTTCAATTAATACATCGATAAATTAAGATACGTGATAGAATAACCTTTTTTGGGATTCAACGGCCTTAAAATTAAGCGATGAATCAAAAACAATATAGTAAAATTCATACGCATACACCCAATTAGTATCATAATAATATAGATTGTTATTAATTATTATTGACAGTTACCAAACCTCGATCCATCACTTGTCCGATCTTTTGTTCCAGTAATTGGTGACTTTTAACATCAATCTGATGCCTACACCTTTGTAAACTACTTTGTAGTACACATTTACCTTTCACATCCGGTTAGTAATTCCAAAATTTTAAAATGTTAAACTTGTCTATAAGAGGATCAAATATTATTTAATAATTGTGTAAAATAGACAAGAAATATGCAAGTATTGAAATTACTGAATAATAAAATATGAAAGGAAATAATTGAAACTGTATAACGGAGTAAGAGATACAAAACCGTAAATGACTGAGGCACGCTCGGCGCTTTCCTTAAAACAATATTGCCTTCCACTCGGTGCTGGGTTTCCTCTAGGCAATTTGTCTCTCAAAATACAATAGTCCAACCTTCACTCACGTGCACCCGGTGTGAAGAAGGCGAATGAAAGACTCCTTCCACTATCACCGACACCAACAACTTTGACACCAAAACTATGGAGGATTGAGGTTTTGTTTTTCATATTTTCTATACCATAAAATAGTAGGAGTTATCCTCCTTAAATATAAAAATATTATTGGTAACCACTCATGACATAAAATCTATTTAAAACCATCATGATGATTACCAATAAATATTTTATTTAAAACATTTTCTTTAGATATTTTCCAACAGAAAACTACTCAATTATGGTGAGAATAACACAAAACATTCTGGTTTTTATATATAAAAGTATTTCGCAAATAAAAAACGTAATATAAGAAAGTAGAGTATAAAAAGTGTAGAAGTTGCCCAGATTTTGGTATAGAGTTCCACTTGTTTCTTAAAAGCTTCTTCTCGTCAAAGCTGCTCAAAAATGTCCAAAACGCTGCCCTAGGTCTTGTCCCTAGGTTTGATATTTATAGAGTTAAATTTGGGGCCTAAAACGTGATTTTCAGAAAACCCACGTTCTACCCAACTCACTTTTTGCGTCAGTGTCGTCCGAAGTGAGTCGATAGAGTTGTAATGTTCTTTCTATGCATTTGAATGAAATTTTGTTGATTATTAATTGTTGTAATTATTTGTTCATAGATATGCATCCTTGGTGTTTGACAAAGTGTGTAAGTGTGTTAAATTGAATGAAATTCCTAAAACTTGATGACGATTGATTCATAGGGTATTTAGTAACTATTTCATTGTTGTTTTGAGAGTTAATATTGCGCGAGAGTGACAATTACTCTTGACGATATGTTAGGTTTTGTCTTGAGTTCAATAGACTAGGAGGTTGAGGTTGGTGGGCTTATTTTCTTCAAGGTTCAATAGACCAAGAGGTTGAGAATGATACCTTTTATCACATCAATTTCATTCCAATGAAAGAATGAGAGTTGAACTTGAATTATGATGCACAACCTTAAGAAAACTAATCGAATAAAGTTTGTGCATATGAAACTAGGTGTTTAAATCTCTTATGGTTTAGAGATGAAATAACATTCTTAGTCACATTGTTATTCGCCTAACTTAAAACTAATCATCATACAAAAATCCCCCCTAAACCTTTTTTTATGTTAAGCAGATTTTGGTAAAGCTTAGGTAGATGACTACCACATCTTAATTTAAGTTCGACTCTAAGCCACCCTAAACTTTAAATGTGTTTGACTTGTAAGATTAAGATTTGTATCTCAATGAATACTCCCTAAAAAATTCTTATATTCCACAATGTGTCGGTCCGTCCACTCAATGAAGAGATTTGGACCGTTAATATCTTTACAACAAAAATTTCTATCACCCGATCAACACTTGCTCGGTGGCCTCTTCAAATTAGGGGTGTCCATTGGGCCGGCCGGGCCACCCATTGAACAAAATAGCAGACCCTGGCCTATTTTATATATATTAGGGCCTATTGTAAAAATTAAGGTCGGGCCGGGTTACCTATTAATTATTTTAAAGCCTACAAGACCTTAAAGCCCTAAAATAAATGGGCCAACTAAGGCTTTTAGGGTCGGGCCCGGAAATTTCCTTAATTAAAAGGGGAAATTGCAGTAAACCACCATTATAATATGGTGTTTTACAGTAAACCACCATTATAAAAAAATTTCGAAACGAGTATACTATAACATCGTCGTTAACAGAAAACCACCAATTTAACTGTTCCGTTAAAAATCGTCGTTAACGCGCGTTGTCAATGCGTAAATTGAATTTTGTTACATTAATTAAATCTAATTTTATTAATTAGTTTTATTTATACATAAAATTGGTTGTCGGATAACCCTAAATCGTTCTCGCCGTTGCAATTGATTCAGACCTCGCGGAGAAAATCAGACTTTACTCTCGGATCTATACCATCGTATCCTCGGTCGATACGTCTCGCAGGTAATTCCTTATTTTCGAGTTGTCTGATTTTGTAACACTTTGCGCATGATTTGCTCGTCGATTGTTCATCAAACACTTTGAATTCATACGATGTGTATGAGTGTACGGTTTGCAACAATCAAATTGTCGCAATTTCAAGTATAATAAATCGAGTGTTCTGCTGTATTTGTATGACTTCTGCAGAATATTTGTGGTGCTTCGCAGTATTCGACAGATTCTTAGCTATCAAATTGGATTAGATTTTGTGTATTTACAAATTGTCAATTTGAGTGCTTTGCAGTACATACTATTCTTAGCTATCGATTACTTAGCTTTGCAGTATGTGTTAGAACAGTATTAACAGATTCGTACATTAAATTTTACAGGTTCACGGGAATATAGAATGTCAAGTTCCACTTATTCATCAACAAACTCAGAAAGATTGATATGTCACTGCGGCTTGAAAGCTAAAGAATCAGTTGCGCACACTGATTTGAATTATGGACGAAGGTTTTTCGGATGCCGTCTATATAAGACTGAAAAAAAGGGTATAAATTCTTCAAATGGAAGGACGATCCATTCAGCGAAAGAGCAATCAATGTGATTAATGAATTAGTGCGTGAGAAGGGGGATGTTATGGATTTGCGAAGAAGAATGTCAATGGTTGAGGATGAGCTGAAAACTATTCGAATAAAATTGAGTAAAAAGGCTTTTGATTTGTTTAAAATAGTTAGCATCATGTGTGTGTCGTTACTACTTTTTTTCTACATGTAATGTTTAAGAAGTGAAGAAAGTATGGTATAAATTTGTAATGTTTAGGAAGTGGGGAGACTGGTTTGTATTTGTAATGTTCTGTTGATTTGTAAACAATGAAATGTTCTGTTCAAATTTAAGAATGGTGCACTAACATTTAGATTTGCGCAAAGTAATCTAATGGTTTGTAAACCCTGAATGTTGTTCTTACATACATTGCACATTTCGCAAAGTAGTTTTTTTATTTTTTATTTTTTTTATTTTTTATTTTTTAATTTATTTTTAAAAGGATTATCGGAATTCACTCCTACCCTCTGACTCGAACCCGAGACCTATTGGCAAAGTAGTTTCTTACACCCGTTTTCGCATCTTTAACAGATTGCGCAACTAACACAAAACAAACAAGTTCATAATAACAAGTTAGCGCAAACTACATTTACACAAAACAACACGGCAGTGCGCCTATGTATCTTCATACATCACACCTCCCAAAAAGCATTGCCAAAGTGTTGCCAAAAGTGTGACGCTGAATCTTCAATTCGTCTTCTTATTGGTGTTTCTTGGACTACGCCTTTGTGGAGCATTTAAAAGTCTTGATGCAGCAACCTTTTCGCCTTTAGTTCTTCTTCCTTTATTTCCTGAAGAAGTTGCAATGTCTTGAGTAGCAGTGAAAGTTTGAGAGCAAACATCCTGCAGCAAACAAATATTCAGCGGAACAACCAATCATCAAACATTCAGCGGAACAAATATCATCAAACATTCAGCGAAACTAAAACCAATGCACCCAAACTGCAGGGAATAGCCAAACAAATACCAGTGCACATATACGAATCGCACTTTTTCAACATCAAATGCAGCACAACACAAATCCTTTTTCAATGTCAAATAACAGTAACATCAAATCCTTTTTCAACATCAAATAACAGTAACATTAAATCCTTCTTCAACATCAAATGACAGTAACATCAAACCTTCTTCAACATCAAATAACAGTAACACAAATCCTTCTTCAACATCAAATAACAATAACACAAATCCATTTTCAACATCAAATGACAGTAACACAAATCCATTTACCTCAACAGCGACATATGCCAAATGATTTCCAGTTTCGTATGTTCCACTGCTGAGTTGAGGCATATTTGGACCACTTACAGTTTGAGAAGAGGTCATCTAAGATGATGATCAAGTTCCCTGTTCAATCACAATGGAATGCATAAAAATTCCAAGTGAAAGTATTAGGAAAGAATAAATAACGAACCTTTTTTGTGTATGTTCTCTTTTGAGATCCAATAGTCACGGTTCTTGGGTTTACTGGTCTTCCTCCAGTACCTTTTTCCTTAATTATACGACTGTTTACAGCTACAGCACACTTGTTCCTATAATGTCCTTCCTGTCCGCAGTTTGCACAATGCCTCTTCTGCGTTATTCTAATCCTTTTGTTCGCCGTGTTGTTGCTAGCAGGTGGTTCCTCTCTGGTTCTCTTCGTCTTGCATTTTTTGGGCCTACCAGGTTGAGAAACATACGTTGGAGGCAATGGAGGGACTTGAACGGACTTAACCAGATCAGGGAGGCCCCGCATAGTGTGGATTACCTCACCGTACGCCTTTAAATACATATCCTTAGAATAATACTCATGCACAAAATCCTCCACCTTCAATCTTCTGTCTTGGATGGCAACCACCGCATGAGGGCATGGTATGCCTGTTAATTCCCATTTAAAATACGAGCATGTTTTAGTTCTTAAGTCCACCAAGTATCAATGAACGGTCGTTGGACCTTAAAGCTCTGATACCATGTAAAAACAAATAGAAGGGAAACACTTCTATTGATAGAACAGGATAAAACTTGTATGAATAATGGTGGAGAAAAATATTATCAACTCACACATCTTGTACATATGATTTGTTTACATTATATAATACATGTATTACTAAATTTAACCCTAACTAAAAATAAACTAAAAAATGTGGTAAATAATATGGTTAATTAATTCTAATACATCCTAATATTCTAACAGTTACCACCAAATTACGCATTTCAGATCAAGCGCCAACGTATGGAATGTTGCACAAGCACTGCCGGTTGGGGAATCCTTCACATTGACCGCCTTGAGTGAACCCACTAGCGACACATACTTGCCCACAGTTAGTATCACTAAAGCATAAGCCATGGAAGTCTTGGCATAGAATCAAACATCTTGAGTCGGCGCCTGATCCGCTTACAATGACTAGTATCAACAGCATGTAGACGATAGTAGGAGCTAGTTTGGTAGTGGATGCCATGCTTTGGTGTATATTATTGTACTAATGGTACTCTCCCCCTCTACTTATATACACAACAAGATGTGCACGGGCCAGCCGGGTCACACGCGTACTGATCTGTCCCTAAACGAAACTACTCAAAAGCCTGACTACGATGAGTCACCAACCCGTCCAATATTAAGAGTAAGTCACCACACCAACCATTTTAGGACCACATCTGTAAAAGAGTAAACTCCAACCAAGCTCCATCACACATTACACAAACTGAATAAAAGGAATCTATACAACATTCACTAATTCAACAACATACACAAGCTGCATAGTACAAGTTTTAATTGCAGCAAACAATTGTTGTGACCAGGTCCATTCATTGTATATAGTACTTACAAATTAATGAGTTGTACAACTTTATTCATTCATACTAGCATCTTCACGTACCATATATTCATACAAAACTAGAGTGAGATTTGCGAACAATTTTCGTTCGTAGTGGTTACTTGATCTAAACTTAAAAAATGAGAGGGTTAATTGAACTATTTACTATTATTTATGGCACATTGTTGTTGAGTTCTAAATGAACCTTCTACTGAATTTGGTTAAATGGTTGTTACGTGTCTTAATTACTCATACATATGGTTGTTACGCGTCTTAATTACTCATAGTATTTGTTTGTTGATTTACATATGGTTGTTGAGTTGTAAATGACATTTTGCTAAGCTGGCTACGAGTCTTAATTAACATTTCCAATTAGTGAATTAAATGACTTTCTACACTATGTTATGTTAATACTCGATACAGAAACAATGCAGCTCTGTTTTTTCTTCAAAAATTTAATTTCATGCTACAAATTTCAAGTCTATAACCGCAACAATAAGCAATTCAAAAATCTAACTAAACGCACTTGCGTCGTCTGACAGTATCACATAACATGTTACCTCTTGCAAACAACAAGCTCATGCATCAATGAAGCGGATGTCAAATGTGCTCGAATGTATATGCTACACATTCAGTTAGGTATGGGGTGCATTTGATTTGGCTTCTTCTTGTCGAATTCCTGAGTAAGCACTAGCAGTATACTCTTCGAGCTCTCTAGGTACAGTAGGAGATAACTTTCTTGCTTTTAGGTTATCTAATTAATTGGTCAAGCACTAGCAGTATACTCTTTGGCGTGTTCACTTTGACAATTAATTAGGGCTTTTCGGGCTTTCAATACCTGGCTCTAACCCTACCCGAACCAATTAGGGTCGGGCTGATATGTGGATTAATGAGAGGTCGGCGGGCTTATTTAGGGCTGGGCCTTCGGATATTCTATGGGCTTTCGGGCCTATGGGCTCAATGGACACCCCTACTTCAAATAAAACACCATAAACAAAATTAATGCTTTTTTATTACTATAGAGTAGGGTTTTAATTTTTTTACTTAACTCTGAGAATTTAATATCAAAACCTCCTGTAAAATGAAGTATTTTCCCGAAAACTATGAGATTTGTATCAAAACTATCTTATTCTTATTTTAAGAGTTATGTGCACACGGGTGCCAATTAATATTGACGATAGATTAGGTTTTGTGTTGAGTTTAAAGTGAATCCAATTTATCTTGATGATAGATTAGGTTTTGTGTTGAGTTTAAAGTGAATCCAATAAACTGGATTGATGAGTTGAAATTCCAAAAGGTTTAATATAACAAGAGGTTGAGAGTCGATGTCATTTGGCGCATCAATCATATTCCAAGGAAAGAACGAGAGTTGAACTTAAAATATGATGTGCAATCTAAGAAAACTAACCAAAGGTAATTAGTGTATGTGAAATTGAATAACTCTCCTATCTCCTAAAAATGAAGTAAAATTCTTAGTCAGACATTTATTTGCAGTGCTTAAAACTAATCATCAATCATAAACCTTTTCATGTTAAGAAAATTTTGACAAAACTTAGCTAGAGAACTACTACTCCTTTCTTTGATTCAACTTGATCACTCTGGATATAAAAGTTATTTGAATTACATGCTAAGTATTAGGAACTCAATAAATACTTCCTAAAAATATTCGCCATTTATACAATGTGTTGGCCTGTCCGTTTAATTAATGACATGCAATTGTTTAGAAGTGATACAAAGCTGTTCAGAGAGTTGAGGATATCTTTACAACACATTCTTCGATCACAAGATCACCACCCTGCTCGACGCTCGCTAGCTCCTTAAAATAAAATATCATTTCATTAAATTATACATTATTACAATATCATCATAACAAATAAATCAAACTATTGATTTCGTATTACATAGAGTATGGTGTTAACTCTATTTTTACCGAAATTTAGTGAGTCATAAACACATCCCCTTTTTCAAATAGATGAGCAAAAACTGAAAATGAAAGGAGTGGAGGAAAACTAATTGTATTTATTCAAAGTACGAACGCAGACCCATAAATTGGGTCCATAAAGATTACAAAATATTTAGTGGGGCCATATTTTTACACTTTTAATGTGTAAATAAATATTAAGATTTATGATGTCGCCTTCATTTATATATTGCTCAAGATTTTGGCACGATGAACAATTACTTTCTCTCTTTCCTTTTCAAGACAAAATATTGTCCTGATAATTATGTCGGATCCAAGCATGCTTCAACCAAATACAGCTTTCAACCTCTTTTGATGCATTTAGAGTCGTAATATTTTTGAAAGTTTCTTGGAATCATTTTGCTTTTAAACTTTTCTGTACAATGTATGGTGGTTAATTTGATCGTGCAGACACAAAAACTAAATTGTTTTCGGCATAATTAGATATTGAGCGTTTGAATCGATGCAATCTGTATTGTTGCGAATGAGATTACGATAAACAACAAAGATGAAAACATAGACACACTAAGGATTTTGTTGAGAGATACATTGGGTAATTAACTGTTTAGGTTGCATCCCATTGTGATCCTTCTATGTTCTTTTAGCTTCTTCTCTCCTTCAGTCGTACCCATCAACCATCATAATGTATAGAGTCGTGTTCCATGCCTATATTTGTATTGTTTTTCTTCTCTACTAGTGTCAATGTAGTTCTTCATTAAATGTAATATACCCTAATCAAAGACGACATGTAAGTGTAAAAAATGGGTTAGGATCAGGAAGGACTTACTCTTAATCATTGATTTGATTAATCCGACGGTTGAGATTAATGTTAATTTTTAATCAATTTGACGGTTGGATTTGTAAAAAATACAGGCGATTGGACTTGACGGTTATTTTTAGTTTAAATCTCATCCATTGAATTATAAGTAATCAACCATCGACATCTTGTCTCACCGTCTTTACAAATATATATTTGTTCTCCTTGAACTTTCCCCGCGTAACATACCATCAATAAAGCATATCAAAGTTTAGGACAGAGAGTCAAAATGTGAATCATATGCCATCCAACATTACATGAAAACGAAAACAGTGATACTGTATAATGTAATTTTTGTGAGACGAAATTAATGGGAGTAATTGTTAATGAAGGTCTCAACTCTCATTACGTTAGTTTAGCTGTCTATTCATTCATGCTTTATTTAACAAGGTTACTATTTCACATTGATATTGATAGATACCTTAAATCCACCATCTCCACTTGCCTTGGATGATGGACTTGATTCAAAAAAGGAATAAGAAATCTCATCTGATCCATTCTCCATAAAAGCCTTGGTGTGGACTGCATTCATGCTAGGCTGGTTTAGAATGGCTATGCGCTCCATATAAATATTTAGAAAAAAGAAGAAAATCTTTAGCATATGAGAATCAATATCCTACATGCTCACACTTTAATATGCATGTCAAAAAGATCGCGACCATTCCTTAAGGTTTTTGTGGTTGCTCATAAAAACGCTTTCACACTATATCGTGTACGTAAAGTATTATATACTTTGTACTTAACTTAGTTACATGTTTAATTAACCCGAAAAGTAATTTTGTTTAATCCTAATCAACCTTAAATGAAGTCCCAATCACATGCAATCATCTAGAATCATAAGAGTAGGAGAAGGAGAATCTAGGTAGCAGATTTTCTTGGTAATCAATAGTATTCCAAACAGATCTATGAAAAATAAAGGAAGTAAATGAGACCATGTATGCACACGTCATGGACCCCGCAAGAGGGGAGACATAGTAATTGTGAGTAGTAGATTCACCAAAAGCAGTACCATCAATTACACAAAATCTAGATTATATCACATTACAAGACATCATGACTACACATTTCATAGTAGAATCACAATGAAAAGAACAAGAGGATTTCATTTTAAAGCCTTAGTGTGTCTATGTTTTCAAACCTAAACCTAACTCATGATCCTTCTTGTTTAACCTTCTTATTCACTTCATCTCAATCCTCTATGCATCACCATTACGTTTTCGTCTCTGGTCCCCATTACGTCAAGATCAAGACAAATATGTTATCGAATCTAGGGGGTCTTTTGAAGATTTTTATTGATTTGCAGAGGTGAATTTGTTTGCATTTTTCAACAAATTGGACCAATGTCATAAGTAAGAAAATATAACACGAGATCGTATACATACAATGACTAAAAGTCCATCTCTTTCTCTCTCTAACTTTCTCACTCTCACTTTCTTTTCACCATTTTCTACATATAAAAGGGTAGACTCAAAGTAGGAGAAGTAGATCATACATATATAGAGGCTACGTTATTATCATGGAAGGTGGAGCAGGTGAGGAAGAGCAGCAAGAGATGCAACACCAAAAACATGCAGAAGAAGAAAAACCCTTTCATGTGTTGGCAGTTGATGATAGTCTCATTGACAGAAAACTTCTGGAGAAGCTCCTCAAGATATCTTCCTTTCAAGGTATACTTGCATATATACAAATACAATTTTAAAGCGTACAATATTCTCTCACGCCAAATTACACCATTTTCTGTTTATGTAAGTCACTTGCGTGGACTCTGGAGATAAGGCATTGGAATATCTTGGGTTGCTTGATGACTTTGATTGCGAAACGGGTTCGCCCCCAGCGACCTTGTCAACAAAGCAAGTGGTAAAGGTGAACATGATCATGACAGACTTCTGTATGCCTGGGATGACCGGTTATGATCTTCTAAAGCGAGTCAAGGTCTCTCTTTTCTTGTACTTATTAAAAATTCTTAGTTTCTGTATAATTTTCATGTTGAGGATTAATTGATCAAATTATGTGACCAGGGATCTTCATGGAAAGATGTGCCGGTTATCGTCATGTCATCGAAAATATTCCTTCAAGAATCAAAATGTGCTTGAAGGAAGGAGCTGAGGATTTCATTTTAAAGCCTTTACAATTATCTGACTTGGAGAGGCTTCAGCCTCTCATTCTCAAGTCACTCACGACCAGCCGCATTCGCATGCCGCCGGTTAAGGATGTATGCTGCGAAAGGTATGAACCTTTTGGCAGTAACATAAGAAAACGGAAGTTGATGACAACCATATTGAAGCTTCCCCAGTTGCTAGAAAAGAGACTGAAAACCAAAGACGACCAACAATGTAATGTTGACATTTGATATAAGTTAGAATATGTTTCAAGATGATGTACCTTTTTCGTATTTTAATTAAGAATTTACTATCATTTATTAGTTACAAGTTACAACAGAAAATGAATAATGTAATCAGTTTTCAGTTAATTTCAAACACAGTTCAATTTGGTGAAATATACGGCTTGATCCCACCTGTGTGTTGACTGACCAACAAAATGCATTCTGATCTCGTTTTTGCGTTTGAAGATTTGTCTGCTACATATATTTTTGTACTTTATGATTCGGCGAGGTGAGATACATTACTTTATTTTGGTTGGCGGTGAGTTGCTACACTTGTTGATTGTTTGAGCTTCTTGTTTGTTTGTTTGAGCTTCGAGTAGCTTTGGAAAACCAAACATTTTGTGTACTTCTAGTTTTCTTCAGAGAACTCTTCTTCAATTATTCTGGGACCGGATGTTTTGCAAGCGAGGGTCCCAATAGATATGACTTTGGTATTGAAGACTTCTCAGAGTTGCTTTGAAAGGCGGTACGTTTTGTGTACTTGATAGATGCTTTGAGCTAGGGTTTTCTTCATTTAAGCATTCTTCGGATTTTTTGGGTATGTGTATTTTGAAAGCAAGGGTTGTGATTACTTGATCTCGCTTTGACGTTAAGGGGTTCTCCAAAAAGCTTTGGTAGACGGGTACATTTTAGCTAGAGTTTTCACCAAAGAGGTCTCCTTCTAATGTTTTCGGGGTTCTCAAATAAATGAGGAGCAGTCTATTTATAGGGAAAAATCCATGCTTGGTTGGGCTCGATTTGTGGACGAAGTTTGCGGCCCATTGAGATGAACTTTTATTCTACCATTAGACCGTGAGTTTTATTGACCTATCTTACTTGTACTATGTGACAGAAACTGACAAGTGTTGATTTATGAATATTTTAATCGTATATTCTTGGATTATCCAAAGTAGGGACGAGGTGAACACACGAACATGCAACTAAATGGACTAAAGACAATAAATAAACATTGGATTGCCTCCCGACAAGTGCCTTCGTCTTTAACTCGCTCAAAGTTCCTCCAATGACCTCCAACATGATTTTGTTCGGTTTTATCTGCTCCCTTCTGAGCTGCGAGTTTGCCCATTCTGCAAGTCTTAAAATTCCTGCACACTTTATCTAGAACTCCTTTTTAGTTTGGTATTCGCCTGCATGTAATGGATAATGATACTTGAAAACCAAATTTGCCATGTAAACCACATACCTTGTTAGAGCCAAGTGCTTCCCACACGTCATGATTATATACATTGTTTGATTTTTCTTTGCAAGCCATGGAGAATGGAAGTTTAACGTCAATACCATCAAGCAGAACATCTCATATGTACGATCTTGTATATAAGAAGAAACAAGAGTATCGTTTGTATGTGACTAATTAGATATACTTACAGTCGTAAATCAAATCCCAAATTTCTTCAAGGTATATATTTATCATTGATCTTCCAGCTGCGCAATTAGCATTCTCCTTGTATATCAAATGACTAATGATTAAAATGGAATTAGATAAGGAATGGAATAATGATTCCATTCTTTTGTTCACTTTTCATTAGCAAACAAAATAAATAAATTGAATAAATATATATAAAATGAAGGATGTTGTGTGGAGTTATTTAAATGGATCAAGAGAAATCAAATAAGGGAATGGACTTATACCATCTATTTTGGGAGGAATGAATTTTATTTATTTTGGCTTTGAATGGAATGAAGTTGGAATGACTCATTCCATTCCATTAGCCCAACCAAACAACATATATTTTCATTCCACTAGGAATGAATATTCCATTCCACCAAAATTGATTCCATTCCAACGAAGTGAATGCAACCACTACACCATTTTACCCCTTATGCAACATTAGAAAATTTGTGGTCTATAGTCTAAAAACGTGGCTTAAAATGAAACGCAACGACCCGTCGTTGCATAAGTGAACGTTGCTTAACCCTCGTTGCATCGATTTATGCAATATGTACAATTTTGTGCATGTGGCATAAAATATATTTTACGAGACAAACATCATGTTGCAAGAAAAACGTGGCATAAACCCAATTTTATGCAACAACCATTTTTTAGTATATGCAACACCTAATTTTGTAAAACGTCAATTTATGCAACCTCATGCTGTGTTTAGTTTTACGTCTTATAAACTCTAATTAAACCTCTCATTTACTAATATACCTGTTCTGCTCAAATCAATTTTCTAAACACTGAACACACAATTTCAAAAGGAAGTTCTATACATCCAAAAGTACCACCTGAATTTACAAATTAAGAATTCAAAAAGTGTATAACTTCATAGTTCAAAGGACACGGTTATGGACACAACTTGCGCCTTCGCTCGCGCAACGAGCACTAGCAGGTGAAGCGGCAGCAGCTTCATTCACTTGAATGTGCTCCTCTAATACCCATAGTTTGCTGCATATACTTCTGAGCTTCTCCATTTAAATGCTGCCAGAATTTAGAAGCAAAACGTAAGTATTCCCAAATCAAATGAATAAATTAACTTCAAATCTAATATTGAAAATGGTTAGAAGGCACACTAACCGCCAATGTTGCAGCTGGATTTGTTTTTATTATGTATGTTCTAACTCCCATCTGTTATTGGCTTGATTTGTACAAGGCTAAGACATTTCCAATATTCTCGGACAAAATGTTTACTGAGGATGGTCAGGTGTATAACATCACTGCAATTCTCGGACTAATTGTTAGATTAAAATTGAAAGTATAATTTTTGAATATATTAATCTAAATGATGAAATTTAAATATTATAATAAATCAATGAAATTTTTAAATATAGTACAAACACAGTGATATCTACCTTTGCCCGTCGTTTAGCAATAATTCTCTTCTCCCTTTTCTTTTTTCGATCCATGGCATTAGTCAATTCTTCTATTTCATCGAGCAGTTGTTCATCCTCATCCTTGGCGCCTTCACTATCATTATCCACATTAGGAGTGGGAGCTCTTCAGTAGTAAGAGCATGATCCTTGATGGTCTGACAAGCAGGGTCAGTAAATGACATTGAGGTCACTGATCCAAGTATCTCAAGAGGCTTATCAGAGCAGACAAAATCTGCAATTGAGCACTCTTTCCTCAGTGTTGTGTCCCCGTCCTCATACCTGCATTGGCACATACATGAGCAAAATACAAGCAAATAATACAAAATCTGATAGCATCAATTCAGGGATACGCCATAAATAGTTGCTTCAAAACATAAAATACATATATACCAACTCTTACCCATCACGATGTCTCTTCTGTTTTGTTCCACGAAGCACATCTATCACCTGCAGGAACAAGACCATTGTCAAAACACAGTACTTTCACTAGAACTTCAAAAAAGGAGTCTAAATTAAAAATATTGAACAAACCTTCTTTGGTTCTGCAGCACTTTCAAAAAGATGCTTCATATCAAGAAGGTGCGGATCAATCTTAGCAGGGGCCTTATATTTCAACCCCAAAACAAATATCTCAGCAGAAGTATCTCGACTGGCAGGAGCCTTATAAACCTCTGAGCCTTGAAGGACTTGTGGAGCGAGATAAACCTTAACTCTTCGTAAAGACCAAATCGATCGCGTGAAGATGAATCGGACAGCAATTCTATCGCCGAAGCTGAGTTTGATAGTTAAAGTAACGAAGTGGAGTGCAGCAGTGTATGCGAACCGGTGTCGGATTGTGAGATGCAGCAGCAGAGGCGACGGGAGTTTGAAGGATGCGCTGTCTGGAATGGTCGGAGAATAAGAGGAGAGTTAATAGGGTTTTCAATCTAAGGGTCAAGATTGTTTGGAGATTAAGTTCAGATTGTATCTGTTAAATTTTTAATCTTTCCCTCTTTTTACTTTCATTTCCCTCCTTTACCAATCTACAAAATTTTACTTTTCCCTCAAAAAATTTACTACAAAATTTCACTCTATATTAATCAATATAAATTATAAATTGAAAGTATTAAATTTCACTTATTATATTTGAATATCTAATTGTTAAATTAAAATTGAAAGTATAATTTTTGAATATATTAACCTAAATGATGAAATTTAAATTTCATAACAAATCAATGAAATCTTAATAACATGCTAAATTCAAATGGATCAAATTTAAACTTACATTTTATACCAAATTAATTTATATCTCAAACCTTAAGGCTTATACCCTAAACCCCAAACCTTAGACTTATACTCCAACCCCAAACCCCAAACCCTTAGGGTTATATCCTAAACCCCAAACCCTTAGACTTATACTTCAAACCCCAAACTCTAAACTCTTAGGGTTATATCCTAAACCCCAAACCCAAACCCTTAGGGTTATATCCTAAACCTCAAACCCTTAGACTTATACTTCAAACCCCTAAACCCTAAAATATCTTAAACCCCAAACCTTAGGGTTATATCCTAAACCCCAAATCCTTAGACTTATACTTCAAACCCCAAACCCCAAACCCAAACCCCAAACCCCAAACCCCAAACCCAAACCCTTAGGCTTATACCCCAAACCCTTAGACTTATACCCTAAACCCCAAACCCCAAACCCTTAGGCTAATACCCCAAACCCTTAGTCT
>QZGG01003663.1:0-21513 GCA_006409495.1 Sedum album | reverse complement strand
TCAATCAGAGAGTTTCTACTCTCTTTCTCTTCTTCTTATATGTATATGTTTCTGATTGGATGATGTAAACAATTCAAATTCACCCTAATTTATACTAAATAGATATTATAAATAAAGGAAATGTAGGGAATGAAAGAGAGAGTTTATCTCGTTATCATTTAATTAGGGAGGAGGAAACTGCGGGAGAGTTTGACTTTTAACAAAAATCAGGTAAATATTATTATTTGTGAGATGAGAGAAATAAATCTCAATCATTGATTTGATTCATACGACGATTGAAATTAAATTGATTTTTAATAAAAATTGAGTGGTTCGATTTGCAAAATACACGGGCGGTTGAATTTGCAAAGTACACGGGCGGTTGAATTTGACAGTTATTTTAAGTTTAAATCTTATCCGTTGGATTATTAGTAATCAATGGTTGAGATTCTATCTCACGATCTCACAAAAATATCATCTCTGTAATCTTTTCCCATTGAATCCGATTGAAAGTTTCATAAAACCCTGTTAAGTAAAATTGATAAAATAATTGAATATGCAACCAATTTTTATTGATCACTCAATTCAGTAACTGTTACAAAATCAAGACATACAATTTTCAATCACATTCAAATCAAGTTGCCATGTTCCCCGCCAAATAATATTGTCTAGCCTTAGCAGCCGCCAGCCAACTCTACTTCAAATTAATTCTCACAGTCAATGAATGCATCAAGTCTCCAATATGCAACACATGCTCACCCAATGCCACTTTCCTACTCCCAATCTCATCCACCAAGCTCAAATCCTTGCACACATCCACCCTCATTTTCACAACCTCCGTCGACCTCGGGTGGACATACACCTTCTCAAACCCTACAAGGTGCTTTCTTGGCGCGTTATGCATTTTCGGAGGTGAAAAGAACAAGAAAACCGAGTGGCTTCCACCCATTTTGCCACAGTTACGGACCTTGAAGACCACGTTGAATCCCATGTTTTGACATGGGAGAGTGTCTAAGGCGAGGGAGGCGCAGGCTGTGCTTCGACATTGATGAGTTTGGGCTAGTGGGATTGAGATTAGCTTGGGTGCTCGGATTAGTTGGTATTTGAAATTTGTGTAGCTTAGACCGTCTCCAAATGCGTAGACAGTTTCGCCCGTGTAGAATCGATAGGTTCTCCCAGGGTAGCCTGTCTTTTTGTCCGGCCTCATGTTCATATCTGTCATTGGTACTTTCTCCACATAGGATTGCGGATACCAAGAAATAGGCAACCTCCCGTCTATAAATTCCATTTCACATTCAGATTTCAGATCATAAAATTAAGACTATTTGGTACTCGAGCAATAAATGTTGCAAGACTTACGTGGATTGTAAGCTCCAAAGATGACATCAGCAATGGCCGCACCACCGGCTTCCCCAGGGTACCCAACCCACAAAATGCTAGTGACTTTAGGATCATTTTTTGCAAACTGGATATCCATTCCTCCAGCAGACATAATAACAAGGATAACAGGCCCTTTGGCCGCATTGGCCACGGCTGTTACAAGTTGACTCTGCTGACCGGGTAAGGTGAGATCAACCCTGTCTCGGCTTTCAGCCTCAATGGACTGATCAGCTCCCATGATCAGCACGGTAGCATCAGCTGAGGCTGCCGCTTTTGTAGCCTCATCTATTTGCGGTGTCCCGCATTGCACATTGGCACAACCGGGTGAGTACCGTTGAGGTCACATCGCTTAGGCCTTGCAATGGCGTAATGTACTTGCACGGGATTCCTGCAGAATCAGAAAAGGCTAGATAAGAACTCCACCATAGTCGATTTAACCGATCATTTAGAGTGGCAAACTATTTTTACCTTCGTAATTTCCGATCATGGTTTTGGTCACATTGGCATTAGGTCCAATGACAGCCAGTGACTTGATCTTTGACGAGAGGGGGAGCGAGTTAGGCGAGTTTTTCAGCAGAACAATGCCTTGTCTTGCTGCCTCTCGCGCAAGCTCTTGGTTATACTCAGTACATACATCTTTAGGTCCAAGATTTCCATAAGCCTGTTTGCTAGGATTCCCATCGAAGAACCCGAGTCTCATCAGTGTGGCGAAGTTGTTCTTCAATGCATTGTAAATAGCTGATTCATCTAGTAATCCTCCCTTCACAGCGGCCTCCGTATGCTGCCCCAAAAACGCGCCACAGTTGAGATCCACACCTGCCCAAACCAAAATCCACATCAAAAAATGTCCAAAGTTGCAATGGCCTCTCGCATTGCTATTTCTGCACAATGTGACCGGACTAGGCCATTACCTGATTTGATGGAAATGGCCGCGCCTCTTCTGGCGTTTTTGTATAATGCTGGGAGTTGTAAAACACGTCGATGGAGTCACAATCCGTGACAATGTAGCTGCATTTAGAATTCATGTCACACAACAATCATATATAAAGTTCGATTCAAGGACTTGAAAATGTACCCATTGAGCTTCCAATCGCCGCGGATGACACCGGACAGAAGTTCCGGATCAGCACACGTCGGCTTCCCGTTAACCTTATTATAAGAACACATCACACTTGCCACATTTCCATCCAAAACACAGCTCTTGAAAGGTGGCTGAAATGTGTCATCCAAGTCCTGCTTGGTGACCTACTCCACACCAAATCATAAATCCATCACACATTCTCAAACCCTCAACCAATTGCGAAATTTCCAAAACACGATGTAAAATATACCAACGTAACTTACCAAAGCATCGAAATGGTAACGATCATTCCCTTTCCAGTTATCAAGATCGTAAGCTGTGTAATGTTTACAACAAGCTGCAACCTTGAGCCTGTCTGATTTGGATCATCAGTCTGTTGCAGGCCTCGAACATAGGCTGCACCATATTTACTAGTCAGGCCTGGATCTTCACCCGGCGTCTCCTGAATCCTCCCCCATCTTGGATCACGTACTATGTTAATATTAGGTGACCAAAACGTCAGTCCGGCCAGTCCAACATTATACATTGCTCTAGCTTCCGTCGAGACGACCTAACAAAACCGAAACTTGTGAAAAGGGTTCATCAAAATGATCAAACCAAACCTAAAGATTGAATCTTTCAAATACCTAAACAAAACATCATTAATTTCATCAAAACTTGATTCTAAAATACCACCAAACATCAATAAATGAAGTTGAGTTTAATGCACAATACCTTTCCGATGGCTTCAAACAGAGAAGTGTTGAAAGAAGCAGCAGTAAGAATGACTTGAGGGAAGCTCGTTGCACCCGGAACAACACTAGAAAATCTTGTTCCGGGTCCGACGTTAGAAACTCCATGTAAAGCCTCAGACCACCACTCATACTTGGGAATGCCAAGCCGCGGCACAGCCGCGGCCTCATTCACCAAATTCCCTATCTTCTCTTGCAATGTAAGTCTCTTCACCAGATCAGCCACTCGCTCTGCCGCACCAACCGTCTTGTCACAGAACGTTAAATTCTTTAACCCCGGATTCGAATCCACATCGCACGCAAACGACGGCGTATCGGCCGAAACAAAGCTGAATAAAACAGATGAAAAACAAAGGACCGAAACAGAGCATGTGAAAACAGAGCTAAAGATTTCATTTTCGGTCCTGTCTCAAAACCCAGATTCCAAAACTGAAGAATTCGATCAATCAATGAATGGAACAGAACATTTATGTATTGAAAACCCAAATGTTGGTATTTCGAGATGGGTTTTATAAATGAGATGTTTTGTTTTGTAGCAACCCGTGACCTCCAAATCGGATAAAATTAGAAAGGATCGGTTGGGCAGTATCGATTTCAAACACTTTGATTGCAAGTAGAAAGGAATCAAATTGCTGTAGAATTCATGAAGATGACCTCAGTCGGTGAAATGGAGTTTAAGATTGTGAAGGCTCTGTTTTTGGAAGGTTTAGTAGACTAGCAGTTCATGCATTGTTCTGTGACTGTGTATAAATGTTTGAGATTGGGTTTTAGAGGCTTAGAGTTAATCGGATGAGTCAGACCGGCAGAAGCTGTCCAATTTGAGAACAAATCCACACGTTGGACACACACCACATAGTCGAGTCGAGAGACACTTCTAAGGTTACGTTACATCTAAACGTCCCACCAATTTCGGGGACCAAATGGAATAAGTCTTAGACGGATGTGGACATGAATTTAAATTCTGAATTGAGACAAGCCGACTAGTGGAATTGAGTTTGGAATTTGGATAGAGCAGGTCATAGTTACGATTTGTTTGGTGTAGGGTAGAGTGACCTGCAGGATTAGACGATGTAAGTAGATGACGTCATTGATATGGAAAAGGTCAAGAGTTTTGGGTATTTGCTAGGCCGTAAGAAAGGTCATGTAGGATCGTGGGACCCTATAGAAAGGATGATCGATTTGATTTTATTTAACAGAAGGAAATTGTTATTTATCTAGAAAATCAGGGTGTACTTCCCAAAAATAATCATAGGAGACCCCAATTTTTAAGGCAACAATAATATTTGAGGGCTATTTCGTAATTTGGATTTTTTTTATTAGCAAGCGTTGTTGTAACTATCAAGATTAGGTGTTTATCGAGTTTTTGGATGTCGTCATGTGCACCTTTGAGGTATAAATGAAGTGGATGATTAACATGTGCGTGATATTTTTGGTAATTATTTACAAAATTAATGAAATGCTTCTGACATGATAAGATTTAAAAACAAAAATAAGTTTGGGTGGATAATTTAGTCTTTTTATCGCTCTGTACGCACCCTGTACCGCAATTCTCTTTATAGCATTGCTGGAGGGACTGAGAATCGGTGCATACCAAACTCCATTATACCAGATTTGAAGAATTAATGGGATTGATGGATGACAAATGTGAAGATATTTTAATGTTCCTTACACATTCTTGATCATAGCGTTTTATCTGGCTCATTTTGCCGTGTGGGATAGGTTGAGTTGAATCAGACCGGAGTAGCCAAATTTCCAAGTAGTCTCATATTCAAATTAATGAGTACAAATTTGTAGGTATAGTTGCTTTCTATACGCACATTTCGACATGTTTTATTATAAAAATGTTTTCTAGTGTCGCTATCGAATTGCTAACAACATTAGAAACTTCCTTGTATACGATTTTTTAGGTGTGCATATCCATCTAACTTCGACCAACCAATTTTGCATACCATTTAATGAGTAATCTACTTGTAGCATAGGTTATATATCGTATCTAATGTCGCATTATGATTTATGTGTATTTTAATTATGGTTAGGTGAAGGGGATACTCTAATTCAAACTCGCATAGTACAACTTTTACTTTTTTTTGGGAATAAAAGTACAACTTTTACTTTGATGAAAGAGTAAGAGAACCCAACCACACGTGGCTCATGTGGAAAAGTGATCTATCATATTCCACCAACTGGGTTATAAATTGAAGAAAAATGTCTTAAGCAACAATGTGTCATCCGATTGATGAATTAATTAATGAGATGGATCTCTGACATGAATTTTACAAATACTGTAAATTAAGAATGTAAGTGTACTTGATGCTCCTCATGGTTCGATGCTTCTTCGGAAACATGAGTGTATTTTTTAAAATTTAATAAAATTCTAAAATACATTCTCAATTGATTGATCATTGAAAGTATAAAGAGGGATATTTTGGTCCATTCAAATTCCAACCTCATTAATATTTTTTGATAATAGATGACACAAAGGAGGACTTATTGAAACAGGATTGCAAATAAAATTAGGGCAAGCGTCATCCCTATTCCATTCACAGCCATTTCGCCTAGTAATCCTTGCTGCATCCATCAGCGAAGGTATTAGCCTCCCTTCTAATTGCACAAAGTTGAATTGTTGCATCATTAGCCAACAAAGTCGAACACTGCTCCAGAAGTTGTTGCATATGTATTTGGGGATCTTTGTAGCCTCTAATCAGCTGAAGCGCTGAGACACTAACCGTTTCAATGACTTTGCGTGAAGTCTTATAACTCCTACCAATCGTAAGGGCAAGAATGATACTCTGAATCTCCGCTTCATCCACACATGAGCAATTTTCCAAAAACTTACAATGAAAACCTAGAATTGTTCCTTGTGAATCTCTAACCACAGCGGCCAATCCTGCAAGCTTTGTGTTGGGACAAAAGGTAGCTTCACAATTAATCTTTAGTGTCCCCGTCATTGGCTTGACCCACTCCAGACTTTGAACCTGCGAAACAGAACTCCAATCTTTATTAGAGGACACAAAATCTTTAAACAAAAGTCTGGCTTTCAAAACCAAAACTTTTGGTGACCAACATGATGATCCATGTAACATCATGTTCCTGTTGTACCAAATTAACCAAGCAATAATGATTGAAATACAGAAGTTTCAATCTTCAAAAATCGACCAAGAGGCAAATAACCAATCTGCCATCGAACTGTAAGAAGAAACTGATGCCAAATAATTACATTTGTATTCCCTCCACACGACAGAGCTCCACCAACACTTAACAAAGACATGATTTTCAGATTCAAAATTACAACCACATATAGGACAACAATAATTTCTTAAAAAATCACGTCTAGCTAAGGCGGCTCCTACCGGCAACCCACTATGAAAAAGACGCCACCCAAAGATGCGAACTTTACAAGGAAATGGGAGCTTCCAAAACAATCTCCAAAAGCCTGAAGTCTAGATACATTTGATGGTTCCCCACTTTCTGCACTCCTCTCATCATCAGCTAATGTATAAGATAAGGAGTAAGAAGACTTTACACAAAAGGTGGACTGATTATCAACCATCCAAATCGCTTGCCCATGCCACTGGCTACTAATAGTACCTGTAAGAAAAAGATCTTTCACTGAGAACAGACTTCTCCGAATAGTAGATGGTCGATATCAAATGCTAGATGTCACATAAGATCCATGAGGAAAGTATTTACTTTTGAGCAGTCTAGCAACAAGAGTTTCAGGTTCTGTAACGATTCTCCATACGAGCTTAACAAGCATAGCTCTATTAAAATGGAATAAGTTCTTAAAACCCATACTACCATCAATTTTATTCTTATAAAGCAATGCTGATCTCAACCAATAGACATGTTTTTTCCTCAAATCATATTTCCACCAGAACTCATTAATTAAACTTTGTATTTTTCCAAGAACTCTCTTTGGAAGAAGGAAACATTGCATTGTATAAACTGGAATGGCACTCAACACCGACTTAATTAAAATTTCCTTACCACCAATAGAGAGGATACAGTCGAGCTCCAACTATAAACTTTTTCCTTGATCTGATGCACTACTGCACCAAAAGAACGAGACTTATCATTAGCCACCAAGACAAGTAACCCTAAGTATCTAGAATGCTTAACAGCTGCGATGAAACCCAACCTTTCACCCAGTGCCTTACAAACATCAGGAGGAGTTTTTCTACTAAAGACAATTTTTGATTTTTTTCAAAATTATTTTTTTGTCCAGAAATAGCTTCATATTTTGTCCAACATGTCTACCAGTGACGTGATACTCATATCAGATAAGTTAAAGTAAAGCATGTAGTCATCAACTAACATTAACAATACAGGTGCATTCCTAGCAATTCTGATTCCTTCGAAACAACCAACAACATGTAGTCTTGACAAGGACGTTGATAACCACTCAGTGTCACAGTCACCAGTAGTGTTATTAAAGCTTATTTGATATGAAACACTAGACACAAAATCCATAATTCGGCGAACCCATTGATCCACAAACCCCAAGGCGAACAACATTCGGTTTAAAAAACACCAGTTAACTCTGTCATAGGCCTTAGACATGTCTAATTTAAGGGATGCCCAAAATTTCTTTTTTGCAGAAGATGGTATTACCTTATCAAGAACCTTTTGCAGCCTAGCAGACATCGCCTTCGAAATCGTTCTGGCCATAATTGTGCACAAACTAATGGGTCTAGAGTCTTGGATCCTTGAAGCCCCCTGAACCTTTGGAATTAAAACAATAGTGGTTAAGTTAACAGAGCTGTCCAAAATTACATGATTCAAGAAATTTAACGCCTCTTTAACAAAATCAGATTTCACAAAAGACCATGATTGTTATAAAAACATTGCAGAGAATCTATCATGGCCAGGTGCCTAATGGGGTCCTAACGAAAAAAGTGTCATTGTAACATCTGAGTCAATGTATGGAGCAAGTAAATCACAATTATCCTCCTCTGTCACTCTAAATTCATAACATCTAAAGCACATTAATATGTTCTCATTAACAATAATCAATGAAAATGATAAATCATACAATAACATAAACGATCCAACCATAGCATCCGATTTAAATTGTTATAAATCTGGTCCCTTGGATCACCATAACCTAATACTTATTTCAAAAGTCATGGTTAAATGCTGGCAAATAATGCAGTAAACTAACTTATCTAACTATTACACACACATACATCTAACGGTATGGAACTAAGAGTAATGCTCTTTTGAGACCCTCAATTTTGGGTGAGACACTGAGACCCCAATCATGGCCGTTGATTGGGTTTGCTTTTAGGGTCCAGATTGTGCCACGTGGAGGTGAGAGAACAAAAGCAACAATTTCTCTCACCTCCGATTTTTGAATTTCTCTAACCTCCACGTGGCACAATCTGGACCCCAAAAACAAACCCAATCAACGGTCATGATTGGGGTCTCAGGGTCTCACCCAATAGTAAGGGTCTCAAAAGAGCATTACTCATGGAACTAATAATGTTATGTCTTTACTTGTGTCACAAGTAATAATGAACTAGGAAAGACCTTTTATGTACAGTGCATAAGTCGTCCCACATGTATACCTTTAATCACAAGTCATTGCTTTGCGCCAAATATCATGCTTATACTTGCCCATCTCCTTCCATTTCGACTTTAAAATGCAAATTCAACTACCAACATAAAAACGTACAACATAAGAAGCTATACAAAACATCGGATAACCATTTGTGTCTTGGTCGTTATGAACAATAATATAAGTCAATCAACATCTCATGCAACGCATGTTATCCTAATTTGGTGTAGTGTTTAATATATTTCAGATTTAATTGACCATTCTATTAGGTACACTTTCTAACCCACCCACCAAATAGTGGCTTAGGGCGCTTGGTATAGGTTTAACGGAAAAAATTATAAGAGGACATGCATATTTTAATAGGATGAAATGATACGATCGAGTAGTAATTTATATCAATTCAACAATTGATATTGATATTCGTCAATTTTTAACCGTCCGTATATTTTACAAATCAATCGTCCAATTTAATAAAAAATAGCTTTAATCGAACCTTCGAATTAATAAGATCAGCAAATAAGATTATAAACTGCTACCTTTTTTTTATGGGTGGGTTTACAATTGAGTACAAGATATTACATATTCATCTAGTACAACTAATACTCTGAACGCACAAGCCATTAAGGCACTACCACCAATGAACTTCAAGCAATGACATCGAATGAGCATCCATAAGGCATCAAATCAACAGCTTCCACGCACAGGCGGGAAGAATAAACAGCCTCTACGCGCGCAGACGGGAGGAATGAAGCCCCAGAAAAATCTGAGAAAATTTGGTGAAGCCAGGATTTGAACCCTGGCCCTGAGGTTCCTTTGTCAGGTTCCTAAACTGCTACCTTGAACACTATAAAACACTTGATTGAAGCCCAATAATAGTTACTTGGAGTTACCTGAACACATTAGCCCAATTATATTTTTGGCCCATCGTTTTTCACACAGGCCGATTTGTTTAACATGCTTCTTTTTGGAATGTGTGTTTGTTATTTTATGCAAAAAAATTAGGATTAATTGCAGTAAATCATTATTATGATATCTCATTTTGGAAAACTATCATTGTAACAAGTATTTATGAAATGCCTCTATTATAATACCTCCGTTATCAAAACTTCCGTTAAGTGCGTGCATGCGTGGCAATAAAATAGTTTTTTATACATACGTATTTTACCTAAAACCACTATTGTAATCTAAGTTTTACAAAAAACCACCATTTTAATAACTAATTATCAAAGTACCACCAACTGCACTATTCATGCTAGATGAGAGACTCATACGATAATTTAACTGTTGATAAGTGTCTACTAGCTACATGATGCTTCAATTTTAATTTGAATGAATGTCAATGAAGAAAAAAATGCTAGAAACTGCAAAAAAACCCATGTTTGAGAGTTTATTATTAATATTTAATCTTTATCGACTACCCGATTCAAATATAAATAATTCTCATTGTTTTATCCCTATGCAATATGATTTATTATATCAGGACTTTTAAACTCTAATTTTTGCACTATACTGATCTTAAAGATTCAACTCTATGTTAAAGATATAACAGCTTCTCATTGCAACCGCAACTGCAAATATGCTTCTATTAGGTTTCGTGTCTAGTATTGATCATAATTTAATGAACCACAATTTGGTAGCAATAGGTATACTACCTTACTAATCAAAGATAGCCACAATCGTAGCCTCACCTCTTTCCCTAGCGTTACCTATATATTCAGATGATGGTTTTTTAATAATGGGGATATTATAAAAGAATCATTTTGTACTTGATTGTTAAAATGGTGGTTTTCTACAGTTGTCCCAGTTAAAGTTATATACACACACATTGTGTGACACGTGTTTTACAATTTCTAACGGAGTTGTGAAAATGGTGGTTTTTTGATAACTACGCTATTATAATATACTAATTTCGTAATCAGTTGTTAAAATGGTGGTTTACTGCAAAAAACAATATTATAATAATGATTTTCTACAAATACCCCTTAAACACATGAAATCAAGTTGTTTATAATTTAAGGTTTTTCCAAAAAATCACCCGCTCTATAATTTAGGGTTTTATGTACCATCGATCGCAAACAAAACTCTGCATTTAGAATCAATATAAATATTGTTGTTTTAAATTAATACTATTTTTATCTGAAAAACATCAAAAATAAATAAAATTGTGAGTCCAAGGTTGTTGTAAACCGGATTCTGAAGAGATCAGAGTAGCCTGAGACTCTCCACTTGACAAAATCAGTTACTAGCACAAATAAACAACTGCCCTATATTGATGGCACTTCTACTTAAACTTCCATTTGTGTACCTCTGAGACAATTTTGAACTTAGACCATCTGTTTCCATCAAAGGACTCACCTTTCTCTTTCCCTTCATCAAGCTTCATCCGGGTCTTCACTCTCAGACTTCAGTCTTCAATGTGCTTAGACTGACAATGACTTGTTATTGTTGGGTGAGTCTCCTCACACCCCCCACCCCCCTCACTTTTCATACACCCCTCCGTGGGTCCCGCAGTTTTTTACTATTATACCCCCAACTTTTCTATTATCCCAATTTATATATATATATTTCATATATCATTTATTTTATTTTTTAAATATAATATTTTTATAAAAATTACTGATTTAAAATTATTTATACATTAACATAAAAAATTATATATTTATATAGTCAATGCAAAATAATTTATAAGTTAAATGCAACACATATTTTGTAAATATGTATGTTATTAATTAAATTAAATTTAAGTTATACTAAATATATAAATATATTATAAATTAATATCTACCGCATGGAAATTGCAATTGGACACGTTGGCAATCACTTCGTGCAACTTTTTTTACAGCCTTATCATCCGGTGCCACCTATACCAATGTGGTGGTGGGAACATTCATCATACGAAGCTAAAGGATGGGCATCTTCATATAAGATACGTACTGATTTATGGCGTGAAATCACAAGCACAATGCCTCCAGGAGCACAATTTGGAGGAGATATTAATTAGATATGTTTAATTTTATGTATTTATTTTTAGTGTTGTTGTATGTTTTTTATGAATCCAAATTAATGTTTTAAATATGAGTTTTGCAAAATAAAAAATATTTTAGTACAATAGAAATTTTGTATAATATTTATAATTTAATTTTAATTTAGTTGAATTTTATTTTTAATTTAATATAATTTTAAAGAAATCTGTTAGAATGAAAGATTAATTGGATGTGTGTAATTGGATTTAAAATAAATAAATTGTACTTAAGATTAATTGGATGTGTGTAATTAAGTTAGAATGAAAGGGTATTTTGGGCTTTTGTCAAATGGGTTTTTGTCGTGAGGGGGTGCGATGAGCAGCTCCCGTTATTGTTTAGTACTTTTGATGACAAAGACAATGAGTAGTTTTTAACTAAACATGTCTCAGAAGTTGCAGTTGCTGGTTTAGGCCTTAGAAGAAGAATCTGACACTTTTTGCAGTTATGTCATGCTCAACCAAAGGATTCAATTCAATATTTTCAAAGATAAAACTCTCTCCATCTTTGCATATATAAAGATAGTCATGAAGAGCTGTTCAGCTGGAGGGTCTGGTGAGAAGAAGATGAGGATGAGAGGGTTTATGTGCCAGTCTGATGCAATGGATTGTGTGGTTTGTAGATCTACTTCATCTGTCATTGTGCCAAGGAAGATCATCAGAAGTGGTAGTTCCAGCCATTCTGATGATACAGTGTCATCTTCTTCTTGTTCAGCTGCTAAGTACATGAGACTTTTAGAGTCTCCAAGCTTGAACATTTCTGAAAGCAATCAGAGAACATCAGCAAGTGGATGTCTAGGAGAGCAGCCAAGATCAGTGGCTTCCATTCTGTCAGCTCCAAAGACTGATCAAGATGATGTCTTTAAGGTCAGTCAGAACATGAAACAGATTGTACTAAACAGTGTAGAGTATTTACCTAGCCATATGTCCTTAAATACATTGTTGGTTTTCTGCAGGTTGTGGTGATGAAGGTCTCAATACATTGCCAAGGATGTGCTGGGAAGGTCAAGAAGCACCTCTCAAAAATGGAAGGTATTTACAACACATTGTATCACTTATACACTTGCTGATCATGTAGTGATCCAGGTCTGAGGCTTAAGAACAATATTGTGGTGTTTTGGTGTTGCAGGAGTAACGTCATTTAACATTGATGTGGAAGCAAAGAGAGTCATAGTGATGGGGCATATATCAGCAGATAGGGTCCTTGAAAGCTTGTCTAAAGTCAAGAAAGCTGAGCTATGGACCCTTTGAAGCTTGCTTCCTTTAAGACCAGTCATTGCCTACTTAAGGCTCCTTGTTGTCTCTATTTTTGTTCCATGTTTTAAAGCTTTGTATTCCTGCATTTATATCTATTGCCAAACAATTTTGCACAAAGTGTATGAATATTGCTCCGATCTAGACACAATCCCAGACTACAAAGTGCATAAACAAGCAATGCAATGTTCACCAAATGGATTAAGAAAAGTAGTAAAGTCTACTAAATGGGCTACAACTTTATTTTACATGAAAGCTGATGGTACACCAACAGAAGGTAAAAGCAAAACACAAGAACAACAATACACGAATCATCCTCTACTATGGCCTCAATCCGTCACAGACATCCAATCCCCTCAAGTCTCACAATCAGTATCATCCTCTCAACTCAAACACCATACACAAGAAACAAAAATCCAGATATAAGAGACAATAATGTCATAGCAGGGAGCGTATTAGTTCCTGAGTCCCCCTGAGTCGGCGCAATTTGATCCGGTAGCAAACCAGGTACACCAGCTGGAGCTGCCACTGCAAAATAAACACATCCACACAAAAACACACAACTTCAAAATTCTAATCACCCCACAAAAAAGATCACAACTTTAGCAATTAAAATTACCAAAACATGAAATCATAACAGAATCTTACCAGGAGCAGCACCGGTCACAACATTCACTGCAACAAATTCAAATCAACACATCAGACAATAATAGAATTTTTTTAAAAAGGAGAGACTTTTAAGGTTAGAATGTAGAGATTACAGCCACAGTTGCTGACAGATGGAGCAGATAGGCTGCAAGCAGCTGGAAGCGACGCCGCTTTGGTGACATTTAAGACAATTCCCATCTGTGCGCTACTCTTCAAACCCTCACACAGACACTCAGCTCTGGTCCTCAGCACTGTCTTCAGCCCAGAACAGCAAGTCCCTTCCGGCTTCATCACTCCACTCCCGCTGCTGACGTAGGATAAACAGTCAGCCATATTCATAATCAGGGACGAACAGTCAGTCGCAATCGGTGCCGGTGCCGGCGCCGGCGCAAGGTGATGATGTGTCGCGCCGTTGACAAAGGCGACTAGTAATACAATGGACATGCAGAAAATGAGAGCCGGGCTTGTCGAAATCGCCATTTTGGTTAGGTCTGGTGGGTAAAGGTGCGATCTTGGTGGTGAAAAGTTCGCCGGGGAGTTTATAGTGGCTGGAGTTGAGTGCTAGACAGGTGGATGCTTAACGAGGAAGACGAACAGAGTCGGTGCTTCCGTGTCAGATTCTCGTGTTTTCCACTGACGCCACGTGTCTTACCTTATTGGGCCGATGCATTCAAAACTCAGCCCGTTTAAAAATCCAAACGCCACGACCTCAATACAAAAACCACCTTAGGAATTTTTCACGGCACTATCCTTATAATGTGATATTACAGTAAATCACTCATTTCTTTACTTCGTTATTATTTAATCACTTCTTCGTTAACACAGGTGGTGAAGTGATAACGGAAATGATTATAATGGTGGTGAAGTGAAATTTATTTAATATACCAGTGGTGTATTATAATAAAAATAACAGTATTATATTTAAATTTAAAAATATTTAACGGAATATTTGACGGAATAGTGTCGAGGTGGTTAAATAATAACGGAATGATAAAAAGATATGATTTACTGTAATATCACATTATAAGGATGATTTCGTGAAAAACACCCCTATTATAAGGGTGGTTTTTCGTAATTATCCCACAAATTTTCACTACTGCATTCTGGAGTTTAGACAACCCAGTCGAACCGAAGACAAAAATGAACCGAAGTGGTCTATGTTTATTTTCGGTTCAATTTGTAAATTGGTTAAATTTGCTAGCAATAAAAGGAACCGGCCGCCAATATCCGCCGGCTGGTAACAAGCGTTCAATCTTCAATCACAAAGATCCAAATTTCAACAAAGGTCAAAACTTTAGGGCGAATCGAAGCTAAAGGTTTCAGCTTTAGAACTGAGATGACGAACAAGAAGAAGGGTGGGAGCAAGAATAAGAAAAAGGGGAAAGGGAAGAGTGCTGCGAGGGCAGTGCAAGAGTGGGTGAGTTTGGGGTGTGGAATGTTGAAGGCTGATTATGAATTTAATGTGGTGAAATTTGGAGGAGTTGGGAGGTTGGGGGACAAGATGGTGTTTGAATTGCATTGTCATTCAATTTGTAGTGATGGGTTTTTGTCTCCTACAAAGGTTGTTGAAAAAGCTTATGAGAATGGGGTGAGTTTATTTTAGTCCTTTAGTTTGCTGTTTTCTTTGTTTGTCTTTTTAAGTTGTTCCTATCTTTCTAGGTTAGGAATGAGTCATTGCTTATGCCGATCCTTATATGTTCTTTCCTTTGAAAATGCTTGTGTTATGGTGTTAGTCGCTTCTTGGATTTTATTGCATAAGATTTTGAGCATAAAGAGCTTCGGGCAGTTCAAGTCTAAGTTTTTCAAAGCGATTGTTTTAGTTGCGTGTTCTTATTAGCTGGATATCTATCTTATTGTAGTTATCAAAATCAATTTGCTAGTGGATGCTTTGTTTCATTTGGATAGTCATATATAGAAGGAAAAGCTTAATGAGTTAACCAAGGAGGATGGGTCAATTTGATGCTATTGCGTGTAGATGTTTATAGGTGCCTAAGAATTCTATGGTTAGATCTATATAACAATAAAAACCAAGTGAAATTAGCAGGACCTGAGATTATTTATTATGGTTTATGCGTTTGTTTGCTATGCTTACTACGTTGTTCTTATTGGGATAGGTAAAAGTTCTTGCTCTAACAGACCATGACACCATGGCTGGTATCCCTGAGGCCCTTGTGGCAGCTCAAAGGCTTGGTATCAAGATAATCCCTGGTGTTGAAGTCAGTACCATGTTTTCCTCAAGGTGGGCTTCCCCTCTTTATTCTATTAGGCCATGACGTATATTTTCCAAATATGTTTTGATGCTATTTTCTTCTCCTTAGTAAACATGACGAAAGCTTTTGTAATGAATGCAGTGACAATTATGAAGAATCGGTGCACATCCTAGCATACTACAGCAGCTGCGGACCAAAAAGGCCGGAAGAGCTAGAGGAGTGTTTAGCTAAAATAAGGGATGGAAGATATATCAGAGCACATAACATGATTGCGAAACTGAACCGCCTTGAAATGCCTGTGAAGTGGGAACATGTCGCTAAGATTGCAGGTGAAGGTGTTGCACCAGGACGAGTCCATGTTGCTCGTGCTCTGCTTGAAGCAGGCCATGTTGACGATCTGAACCATGCTTTCAGTCTTTACCTCCATGATAACGGGCCTGCATATTCCAAGTAACAGTTTATTCCATAATCTTTTCTGTTTATTAATCTATATGAACAGTGTATTTCATAAACTTGTTGAAGCTTAAGATCCTTGTTTATAGGGGAAGTGAGCCTCCTGCAGAGGATGCCATCAGAATGATATGTAACACCGGGGGTGTGGCAGTATTAGCTCATCCGTGGACGTTAAAAACCCCACTTCTGTCACCAGGAAATTAAAAGAGGCGGGCTTCATGGTATTGAGGTCTATAAAGCTGACAGAAAAATGGATTATTATAGTGATCTAGCAGACGCATGCGAGCTCTTAAAGCTAGGAGGATCAGATTTCCACGGAAAAGGCAAAAAATGTGAGGCAAGTTTAGGCAGCGTGAATATGCCAGTAACAGTATTGCACGAATTCCTCAAGGTTGCTCGACCCATTTGGTGTGATGCCATCCGGAAAAATTTAGAGAAATACATTACTGAACCATCTGATGTAAAGCTAGAGGCAATCACAAGGTTCGGCAATACAAAAATTATCAACCCTTCTAGTTGCAAAACCGCGTTCCTTAATGCCTGTGTATCTTCCTGGTTGACTAAGGAAGAGAGACAAAATCCTGAATTTGAGGCCATTGTTACGAAACTCAACCATCTATCAACGCACAAGGTGAATCCTCTTCAGATCACCATTTAACTCAATATTTGTATGATATAATGGAAGAAACAATTTTGGTTGAAACTGAAACATGCTTTTTTTCTTCCATATCCCGAAGATTCCTTTCATTTTTACTTCAATGCTCAACATACCATGTCATTTCGGCTATTTCGAAATGGCTAGAGGTATGTAGCAAAAAGTCCTTACATCTACATATCAATGGCTAAATTGATGTTAAATTTCCAACTACAAATCTGCAAGCTTACACTACTGCAGAATTCATTCTTATAACTTGTAAATAATTACATATAAAATTAAAGTTGAATTTTAACTAATTAAGCCAATGAATTTAAGGGGTGTTATTCTTATTAAACTCTTGCAAATATCTATTAATCAATTAATTTTTCTACAAAAAAATATATATTAGGTTAAGATCAAGGGAAATGATATATTTCTATAAGACAACCTAATCTGAATCGTTGATTTGATTAATGATGATTTAGATTAAAGGATTTTCTAATTACTAAATATGACGGTTGTATTTGCAAAAAAACACGGACGGTTGGAATTGACGATTATTAATATCGACCGTTGAATGAATATAAATTAGCTATTGAAACCTTCCATCTCACCAAAATTTGCTTGTGCTCCTATAACTTAATCCATATATATTTTAATGAACTTTTCCTGAATATTTAATATTTTTGTTATTTTGTACAAAAGTTCAAGTTCAAATAATAATAATAATAATAACACCTGTAAAGCCTGAAAGTATACACATCAAGAGAAAAAGGAATCTGAAAAATCAACCATTCGGACCACCAGATTTAACTCCACTGCTCGGTCGGATCCAAGCTGGCATCAAACCAACAATTCCACACTTCAAGTTTCCATCTTTCTCCGATTCCGATCATGTCTCATATCCAAGATCGAATCTTTGTTCGATATTAGGGTTTGATGTAACTGGGTGTAGTTTGATTTTTAACAACTGTTTCTCAGATTTCGATGGCGGAGGAGGGATCGGAACGGGAGAGTACTGGTGGGTTGGGTTCGATGGATTCGTTGGAATCGAGGTGGGTATTTCAAGATGAGGATGATTCAGTGATTGATGAGGGGGAGGAAGATGAGGGTGACGAAAGTGAGCGTGGAGGTGTTGATTCTGAGCTTGAGGATGATAATGTGGAGCAGAGGTTGATTAGGACTGGTCCTCGTGTTGATTCATTTGATGTGGAGGCTTTGGAGATCCCCGGAGCTCATAGAAATGAGTATGATGTGAGTTTGTCTCGTGGTTTTTGGTATTTTGGATGTGCATTTATCTTGTTTTTGTTACCTGTGTTAGAAGTTAGAATTTATGGATATTTATTACTATTTTTGTGGGAGTGATCCATATTCAAGGCTATATGTGGCGCTTGTGCTGGGGCTACTTTTTGTTTGTGGTTACTTGTTTGTCATCAAAGTAAACATGTTTTTTCAATTTGAATTATTTAAAAGATAAATCAACGAGCGGTTATTTCATTAATGTGGTCATGAAAGATTGCGTATATGTCTTCTCGAACAGGAAGTAAATGTAATTCAGATATCTTCAGTTAGGAGTGAGTATCAGGTTTTATTCTTTGTAAAAACTAAAAATATATTATTGAAGGCTTCCAAACAAACCACTGTAGGATAAAGCTGCATCAGGTTATGTTTGTGAGCACTGAGAATTATTTCTAACAATCTTGTCACAACTACGATATTGAAGATCAGTGCCTAGGTTTGATGTTTGTCGTGTCGGTATGTTGTCCGTGGCTTTGTGATGTTCGGCGGTGATATTTTGTATCTTGTTTATATATTTATGCATGACTGCAGGATTATACTCTTGGAAGAAAAACTTTACTTGCTTTACAGACACTAGGTGTTGTATTTGGCGATGTGGGGACGAGTCCGTTATATACCTTCAGTGTGATGTTTAACAAGGCACCAATTAATGGAAGTGAGGATGTACTTGGAGCATATCACTTGTGCTATATACCTTAATACTGATTCCTCTCGTTAAATATGTTCTTGTTGTCCTATGGGCAAATGACGACGGTGAAGGTAGTCCTTGCGCACTTAGATTATGTATACTGTATGCATGACTTTTAGTTAACAATTAACATGTCATGATTGTTTTTACACCTTTCTAGGCGGCACATTTGCTTTATATTCATTGATCTGTAGACACGCCAAAGTGAGTCTTCTCCCCAACCAGCTCCCTTCTGATGCCCGTATATCAAGCTTTAGGTTAAAGGTTCCATCTGCGGAACTTGAAAGATCACTGAAAATTAAAGAGCGTTTGGAGGCTTCTTTAATGCTGAAAAAACTCCTTTTGATGTTAGTACTTGCTGGCACTTCTATGGTGATCGCTGATGGGGTTGTTACACCAGCAATGTCAGGTTTTGATTTGTCGCTCTCCCTATTTTGGTATCAATGTGACATTTACTTTCTTTTATTTAATTGGCTGCCTGACACAAGTACTCTTTTATTGACAGTGATGTCCGCTGTTGGTGGTTTAAAAGTTGGAATTAGTGCTGTGAAGCAAGGTGAGATTTGTGTGTCATTAACAGTTCACTTTTCAAAATTTTCTAGCGATGCATAGATAATCTATATCGAGATTTTTTCTAGTGACGCATGAGTGCATGACTATTACATAACTGCATCCTTCTTTGTTGTTCTTTTTGCAGATGAAGTGGTCATGATATCAGTCGCCTTTCTTGTAATTTTATTTAGTCTTCAAAAATATGGTACAAGTAAAGTGGGTCTAGTAGTAGGTCCAGCTTTATTCATATGGTTCTGCTCCCTGGCTGGTATTGGTATTTACAATCTTCTGAAATACGACACCAGTGTTCTCAAGGCGTTCAATCCGGTTCACATTTATTATTTCTTTGAAAGGAACTCAACAAAGGCTTGGTTATCACTGGGAGGTTGCCTTCTTTGTGCCACAGGTATGAATCTTGTTTAACTAAAACACTCTAAACATTTGACATCTAATTAATGTCAGAGTGATTTAACCAGGCTCTGAGGCGATGTTTGCCGATCTCTGCTACTTCTCTGTGAGATCAGTTCAGGTATTTAGAAAATAGTTGTTTATAGTAGCTCTTTTTCTTTGTGATAAAATAATGATCTTCGCTAATCCTAGTGTGTTTGTCTATGACAGCTTACTTTTGTGTTTCTGGTTCTGCCGTGTCTCCTTCTCGGATATTTGGGGCAAGCCGCATATCTCATGGAAAATCAAGGCGATGCCGAGCAAGCTTTCTTTTCCTCAATACCAAGTAGTTTTTCGGTATCTCAAACTTATCATCGCCAATGTTGTATTTGTGTTTTTTTTCTGTGCCTAAATGCTCTTGTTTGGCTCTAGGTGGCGCATTTTGGCCTGTACTTATCATCGCTAACGTTGCTGCATTAATCGCTAGCCGAACAATGACAACAGCTACTTTTTCATGCATTAAGCAATCGACTGCACTTGGCTGTTTCCCTCGTCTCAAAATCGTTCATACTTCTCGCAAATTCATTGGTCAAATCTACATACCCGTAATCAATTGGTTCCTGCTGGTCCTTTGCCTCGTGTTGGTTTGCTCCATCTCTAATATCGACGAGATTGGAAATGCATATGGTACTTATGGCAATTCCCTCCACAATACCCCAATAAACTCGAGTGAACGAAATATAATTTGATTATATTTGATCTCTCTTACAGGCATTGCGGAGCTGGGGGTGATGATGATGACCACCGTCTTAGTAACCATCGTAATGCTTCTCATATGGCAGATACACATCGTCATAGTGTTAACATTTTTGGTGTTTTTCTTGGGCATAGAAATTACGTTCTTCTCATCAGTTATATGGAGCATAGGTGACGGCAGTTGGATCATACTGGTTTTCGCAGTTATAATCTTTTTCATTATGTTCGTTTGGAATTATGGAAGTAAGCTCAAATATGAAACTGAAGTAAAGCAAAAGATGTCAACTGATTTACTGCGGGAGCTTGGGCCTAACTTAGGGACAATACGAGCTCCTGGAATCGGATTGCTGTATAATGAACTGGTGAAAGGAACGCCTGCAATATTTGGTCATTTCTTGACCACGCTTCCGGCCATCCACTCCATGATCATATTTGTGTGCATAAAGTATGTACAGGTTCCTGTTGTACCTCAGTCTGAACGATTCCTCTTCCGACGAGTTTGTCCTAAAAGCTATCACATTTTTCGTTGCATCGCCAGGTAATGGCTCGCAACTGACGAATTTCAGATGTTCTCTTTTACTGATGGTCAGTTTAGAATAGTTAATAGCCGTATTGTTGCTAATTTAACAGATATGGCTACAAGGATGTCCGCAAGGAGAATCACCAGACGTTCGAGCAGCTACTGATAGAAAGCCTTGAGAAATTCATCAGAAGGGAAGCGCAAGAAAGATCTTTGGAGAGTGATGGCGATGAAGACTCAGACTCTGAAGTCGAGTTCGCCTCAAGAGTTCTCGTAGCCCCAAACGGAAGCGTATATTCCCTAGGTGTCCCGCTCCTGGCCGACTACAATGCTCTCACCACTACTAATGGTGAAGCAAGTAC
>QZGG01003662.1:0-21490 GCA_006409495.1 Sedum album | reverse complement strand
GAAAGAGAGCGAAAGAATGTTGAAGAAGAGAGCGTGTAACAGCAAGTGGTGGTGAAGTAGGGAGGCTCAACGTCTATGGTGGCAATACGGTACTACTAATAGAGTGATTATATTTTATATTATTTCATTACTTTTATTGAATGCTAATCTTTATTGCAGGTCGGTCCCCTCCGATGTTGGCCCGGTGGGTTGTGTCTTTCGAGATCTATTGGCGATACAGACGTGGGAGAGTTCATTGTACCCGTACCCCATGTTAAACAAGTAAAGGTGAGATGGTAGATATCTTGTATAAATGTATTCAAGTTTGTCTATATTGATTTTGGTCTATTAAGTGATGCATAATGATTTCATTTTTTCTTTAGCTTTCAAGAGCTGGAGGGAGACTTATCATTGCTTCTGATGGAATATGGGATGCTCTATCATCTGAGCAGGCGGCCAAGGTTTGTCGTGGTTTACCTGCTGAGCTTGCTGCCAAGATGGTTGTTAAGGTATGTGAGTCGCACTGGTCTCTATAATATTAATTATTACAACTGACAATTAGTAATGAGATTCTCATACCTAGTTCTTATTTAATATTTTGTTTAAAATCCAGGAGGCCTTGCGATCAAGGGGTCTCAAAGATGACACAACTTGTTTGGTTGTTGATATAACACCTTCTTACTATCCCACATTGCCTCTACCACTAAGGAGAAAAAAGAACAAGCTCAGTTCATTAATATTTGGAAAGAAATTACTCAACACCTGTAACCAATCAAACAACAAACTATCTTCTGTTGGAGCTGTGGAAGAGTTATTTGAAGAAGGGTCTGCAGTGCTTGCTGAAAGGTGAGTGTTATTTGTCATTCTTCCGAAATCCATTCCTTATACTGTTTGACTTTCAACTAACGCGTAATATATATTGTATCCTCATTCGTATTTCAGGTTGGGTAAAGACATTCCAATTGACGGAAACTCAGGAACATTGAGATGCGCAGTCTGCCAATCAGATGAACATCCCAGTGATGACTCGTCAATCAACTCCGATCGCATATCATCACCAGCCCTGCGACCTCCAGAAGGCCCGTATCTCTGCACAGTTTGTAGGAAAAAGAGAGACGCAATGGAAGGGAAAAACCGTTAGAACCCAAAAATATTGCATAACGAAGTATCCGGTAACATAGCAGTAAATACTTATGCTGTGAATTTTTTACCCTGGCAGTGTGAGCAAAGTTACAATTTCCACCTTATGCAATTCCAAAGGTGGTAGATGCTATCTAGAATAGCTATGGGTAGTGTTTGTCTGTTAAGCTGACTGACAAAGAGGGTAGAACCCTCCGTCTAATATAGATTAAGGTGTCTGTCTGGTAGTCTGATTGTTAACTGCCTGATCCCGGAAGTAAAGCCGGATTCAGATGTGAGACCATGTGCTGTGCCGGGAGTATGCAATCTGTTTTGGGTGGCTATTGTTGTTTTTATGATTTATATCAGCTATAGGGCGTTTTTTGTATTCATATATCTCACCCAGACCTCATATTTTCTGCCAACTTTCTGAATCCGAAATTTGGATCTATATGTAATTTATGTTCCTTTATTTATTCAACCTGGATCAATATAACCAAACTGTTAATTTGCATCCAATTTTCAGCTTTTCGAAAAAATTACAAAACAAAATTTGTCAGTATAATATCAATACTAAAATGAAGTTCAATTTTAGGGGTGGGCAAAAACCGCACCGGAAGTGGAAACCGCCCGCACCACACCGCAAATGCGGGTTCGGAAACCGCACCGCATTTAAATGGTGCGGTTGCGGTTTTAGTTTTCAAGCAAACCGCTTAATGCGGTGCGGTTGCGGTTTTACTTTTCAAGTAAACCGCGATAAACCGCACCGCATTATTAAAAAACATATAAATATATATAATTAAGTATATTTAGTATAATTGATGTAGTTTTTATAGAATAATATAATGAATTAATTAGATAAACTATAATTATATACATTATTATTACTAATTCTATCATATTTCTTGAAATATATGGTATGTAAAAGTTTAAAATTACTTATTTTGTAATTTAATTACGTTTTAAGTAGACCCGTCAAATGGATGGACGGGTGATAAATGGATGGACGGTAAATGGACGGATGATAAACGGTTGTCATCCGTTTAATCCGTTAAACTTAAATGGATTAAATGGATGGATTGTAAATGGATGACGGATTAATGGATAATCCATTTATCCGTTTACCATCCATGTCCATTTACCATCCGTTTATCCATTTATCATCCGTTTATCCGTTTATGAGTTAATTGTAAATGAATGGTAATAAGATAATAAACGGATGGTAAATGGACGCTAAATGGATAGTGGTTCATCCGTCAATCTGTTTACCATCCGTTTATTAAACGGATGGTAAATGGATATGGTTCATCCGTTCCATCCATTTAATAAACGGATGGTAAACGGATATGATGACTTTATCCGTTTAATTAAACGGATGGTTAATGGATTGAATTAAATGGACGGGTGATGAACACCAAAACGGATATGGAATAAATTTGACATGTCTAGTTTTAAGTGTATTTATAAAAGATTAATAGAAAGCGGTTTTCAAACCGAACTGCACCGCACCACACCGCATATTCCGGGAACCGCATTTTTTAAAAACCGCATTATGTGGTGCGGATTGGTTTCAAAAATAGTCAAACCGCATAATGCGGTGCGGTTGCGGTTTTACCCTCAAACCGCACCAAACCGCACCGCGCCCACCCCTATTCAATTTAGCTGCTCCAAGTGTACATACAATCGATAGCCTTGTCGTAATGAAAGTTTAATTTCGATCGATCTTAGACTCTTGAATTCTGGCAGCTTTGCATCAGAATATCATAGTATTGAGGGCTGCACAATAACCATATGATCTTCATAAAAGGAGGATGATAACCTAGGAAATATTACATTGTTTCTCTCTAAACTGAAGCTGCCCCATTTGTCAAAGCAAACAATAGGCAGTATGTTTTTGACTTTTTTCTTTTAAAACTCTTTGGGGATCCAGAGTAATGGAGTTCCAGTACCAGCCATCAGCTTATGCTAAGCCCTCTCCTGTTGGACCAAAAACAAACTTATCAGTTGCAACTTACACAAAAGCTCTTTTAAAAGCACACTAATTGTTCAAATAACCCGGCACTGGCTAGTAAATTAGTTGACAAAACTCGCTGACAAGAACTTACTCAAGTCGTCAAATGAAAAGTTGCTGAGGCTCTCTCCACTTTTTATGAGACGTATCCTCCCTGTATAGACCAAGTAGAGACGGTAACTTAACATGCAATAATGAATACAGCCAAACACAACTTGCCAAATGCAATTTATTTTGTTCACAGTACAGAAAGTAATTTCCAAGCACCATGACACAGCGAATTTTACAAAAATAAATAGCTGGACACGATCAATAATACAATCTTACAAAATGGAGGTGAAGACAATACAGAGAAAGACAAGTGACCTACCATCTCGCCGCACACAAATTTCCGGAATGTTTTTGACATCACCATTAATACTATCATTATAAACCCGGATCTCGATATCACCCTCTACATATACTGAAGAGCTGCATAAAAACCAACCTCATGTGAGTGATAGAATTTACTTGTTTCCGTAAATAACATCCATCGTACCGTGAAATATTCATTTGCCCGTGTGCTTACCTTTTAACAAGCTGCTGAACTGCGTAACTACCCAGAGCATCATTATGCACCGCAATTCTATGCCACTGAGCTGGTTTTGGTAAGTCATTGTTGCCTATTGTTCTTTGGTCAAACATCCCACCAGTCCCAACAGTAAAAATAGTCACTGTCCGGCCATTTCTCAATATTTTCTGAACAGGAGCTTGACCAATTTTTCCACAGATAATCGCCTGAACAATACCACCATGGAATAATATCTTAGTATTCCCCACTCAGTACTCTGGCCACCGTTAACAAAAAAAGAGTACCGCGTCGACTCTGGTTCTAAGAAACATGAATAACTGATCTGAAAGTGTGTCATTAAACATGCGAACAAATTCGCATCTACTGATGATGATCAACACTTCCAAAGAGTCTACTTCAACACCCACTGTAAAACATCAAGACTCATCATAGTAATATGATAAATTTCAATGAACAATATGAAATAAGATCCTATGTGAATGAGAAAATATACAAGACTTGGATCACAGGGTTCAGGTGCCATTTTATCAAATTATTCCTCTTTACATATCTGGTCTTGAGAACATTATTGAGTTGGAACTGTTTCCCACTGAGAAATGATATTTGACGTTTAGTCACAGAGAATAACTGAGAAGGTATGGATTCTCACTTTGTTTCGTATTTCCTCAGTGATTCGATAAAATTTAATATATGAACAAGCTTCGACAAAATTAATTTTACTTAATAGCATTAAACGCGCAAAAATACCTTGTGCACACCACGGTAACCCCAACCCCTTTTAGGATCAACTCCTTGAGGTGCTATTTCAGACTTATCAGTAAAAATATCATCTTCTGCGTCATCCTCAACCGAAGCTTCTCCAATGCCTTGCTTAACTTCCGTTTCATTCCCACCATTAAAATCAAATGTAGAGTATCTTGAATTAAATCCCCTCTGCACACCCACTGTCAAAAAAAAGCTTTCAAACATCACAATAACTCACATTTCGAACCCTGACGATAAAATTGAATTTGTTCCTAAACCCATAACCCTAATTTCAAATATTGAAAGGAGGGTGCGACAACCTGAGGAGGAAGTGAACTGGGAGCGAGGAGCGATTCGAAGAAGTCTGGCCGCGATTGAATTCATCGGTGTAAGCGAGATTGTGAAATTGGGTAGAGATTTAGGGTTTAGGGGTAAATGAGGGTTTAGACGTCAGGGAGGGTTTAACCCGGAAATTGGATACGCCCTGACGGGTTCGAATTTGTAATCTGATATATATTAGAGGAGTTTGTAAAATTAAAGGGATTTTTTTTTGATGGGTGGATTTTACAATTAAGTACAAGATATTACATATTCATCTAGTACAACTAATACTTTGAACGCACAAGTCATCTAGGCACTACCACCAATGAAACTTCAATCATCCATCAATATCCAAGCAATTACATCCATGGGGCATCAAATCAACAGCTTCCACGCACAGGCGGGAAGAATAAACAGCCTCCACGCGCGCAGACGGAAGGAATGAAGCCCCAGAAAAATCTGAGGAAATTTGGTGAGGCCAGGGTTCGAACTCTGGCCCTGAAGTTCCTTTGTCAGGTCCCTCACAAATATAATGTTAAAAGAATGAAATTTCATACTCCCTCCGTCCCATAATGTTTGTCCACTTTCTATATTGAGTGTCCCCTTAAGTTTGTCCACTTTACTTTATTCTCTACCACATATTCTACTTTTTATTCATTTAAGTATTAAATATTTATTCTCAACCATAAATTTTATACCTTCTTTCTACCTTAATTACCGTGCGTTTTGTACTTTTGGACAAACAAAATGGGACGGAGGGAGTATTACCTAAAATCATGATATACGATTTCAATTGTTTATATTAATCTATGCTTTTGATTTCATATTGTACATATCTAAATAGTATCAGTGGGACCTGAGACAATCATAAAATTGAATTAAAAATAAACAAAAATCAAAGGAAAAAGAAGAAAAAAGATGAAAAAAGATGAAAAAGATGAAAAAGATGAAAATTTTACCAGGTTCACACATCTCATGGATGCAGTAGATGATCAATCAGTTTGAGCAATACTTGAAATTGATTTTGAAGATTCGGTATAATTTAATGAAAATTTGTAGATTTAAATAAGTTTTAATTCTAGATGACCACCGTTATAATATCTCATTTTCCACAAAATCACATGTATATTGTAATAGTACATTCGAACACCTTTATAATTACTAACTTTTCCAAAGAACCACCTCAGTTAACGGGGAGAGGTGGTTAAATGGAAACCAAAGTGATTATAAACGTGGTGACGTGGACACTCAATTATTACAGAAGTGGTGTATTGTAATAAAAATACTATTATTATATTAAAAATTTAATATATTTAACAGATCAATTGATGGAATAGTGATGAGTGGTTGTTTGGGAACGTCAAACGTTATATGAGTGGTCGAATGTAATATTACTATATACAGATGATTTTGTGGAACATGATTTACTATAAAGGTGGTCATCTAGAATTAACCCTTTAAACAATGGTGATGCATCAATTTAGGAGACAGGCAGTTTGAGAGAATGAGATCGGCCGACATCAGTTTAGGGGATACGACGGTTTTGAGAACGTGAGATAAAAATCAATAACTAACCAAAATGGTATTTTAGGAAACAAGTTTTTGGCTTCAAAATTGTAACTGGTAATGAGGGTCCTTCCCTTTTAATATAGTAGAGATAAAGCGGGAAGGCTGGTATTGACGGTTACAAAATGAAGTTACATTTTCTATCCCTATTATACCCCTGCTGTTTTTATTAAATACTAATTAATAATTATGATATAATCAAAATCAACTGTTGATATTAAGTCATTCCGGCTTACAAAACCACCTCAATATCACAATTTTAACAAAATCATTACTTAAATCTTTTTGATACAACCTTCCCCTAGTTCAATTCTGATCAAATCGTGTCAACCAATCATATTCTCTAAGATTGGGATCGCGTACGGAACTACAAGTTGTGCCTAAAGATAAAACAATGTAGTTTTAAATTAATGATTACCAAAACTATGTCATTTAAACTAAAACTACGTCATCTTATTAAGGGTGCATCAATTTTAAAATTTGAATGAAGTAAAACGAATTAACTTTATCTTTATATAATTGACACTATATTGTTTCAACTAGTTATAAATAAGAATAATGGCTACAAAACGCAACAAGTTGTACGAGATCTTACGTTCTTACCCATTGCCGACATTTTCTCCATTTGTGTCGTCGTTGACCGTGTTGATTTGCAAATTGAGTTTGTTATATTTAACACAACAAATGTATCATATTTTAAAATTTTATCTCAATTCCTATAATTTTTCATGTTTTAATTTTTAAAATGAAGATGAGGTTTTCGAAAATTATGTCAGGATTTATACAGAATTTGATTGTGGTGTTAAGGAAGGATCTATGAGAGTTGATGGTAAGTTTTTGCATAAATCAATGCGGTCTCATTAGGGGTGGTTCAGTTGGTCATAGTAGGGGTTATAATTGCTAAATATTGGAGCTACCTGGATTCGATTCCTGGTAGGGGAATTATGGATTTATGAGGAATTGGTTAGAGAAGATAAATAAATGACGTAGAATTTGAAGTTGTCCATAGGTTTCGTTAACATTTGACAATTGAAGTGGTGTTTTTCGAATAAAAACCCTTTATTAAATTATATGATCAGATTTGAAAAACACGAATCACTTGAATATTATTTATAATTTAAACCTCGCATTTTCTTAAATATTTTGGCAGTATTCGTGGAATAAAATTCTAGAAAATAATATATTTCAAACTACAATTTTTACTATTAAACATGTTTTAAATGGATTAATGGTTACTAGCTATAGTTAGAATCAAAATATTAGAGTTGCACGAAAACGTAAATTACAAACTTACAGTAATCACGATTGTAATAGTCGTATCACTGAAATGCACATGATACGTTTCTTGATGCAGAAACTTTAAATTTAAAAATGATATTTATGTACGCATAAATGACGATTCCACCTATCCGAATGTCTTTATTTAGCAGCTCACGAGAATAAAAGAAAGCTTAAAGTTATAGAGGTAGAACAAAGACCATAGGCATGTATTTATAGATGTACAATAGCATATATAAACGAGATAATTACTAAATTTGACTTTCAAAGATATTAATAATTATTTCTTCGATATCTACACAAGATAATTCCTTGATCATAATTATCATTCCAAAATTGTATTACTTAAATTAAAAAATTATATTTAATAATTGCTAGTACTTTATACAGATTTCGTGCTTTGGTTTATTACATATATTATAAGTGAACAAAGTATGATATAGTAATTATAAGGGATAATTGCCGAAAACGACCTCTTATAGGCCGTAATTACAGAAAACCACCCTTATACATTTTATTGGCGAAAACCACCCGTGGTTCGTTTGTTTTTTGCTTATACGGCGCAGAAACTTGTTTTTCGTTAAACGGCGCAGAAACTTGCTAGTGGCAGGGAGAATGTGATGTGGAAACTGAAATGTTGAAACTTGTTTAATTTAGTACTTTGCAATTCCTTGTGCCAAATGTTACTTCAAACAGGAAATTATTGCACTTAAACTTTAAGTTTTTACAATATTAATGTCATGATCATGTCCGATTGATGAAAAAAGATCATGTCTGATTGATAAAATACACTTACAACAATCACCATTTGGTGCCTAACATAACTTTCCTAAAACCCAACCAAGTAAAATACACAAGATAATCTTCGCAACATATCTATTAAAAGTTTCTTTACTCTTTAAGTGTCGATTCATATCTTGCAGTTGACGGATTTCCCTCTGAATGTTTTTTTTCTTTGAAAAGCAATCTGATTGCTGCTGCCGCTCTAGGAGGATGAGGATCCTTCCGCATGAAAAAGCGACACTTTTTGTCTTCAAATCCATACATAGTGCAGCCCAAAAATCTCCTTCCATAGTTACCTTCGGTGCGAGCTATTGATTCTCTAATCGGAAAGCCGCAAAAGCAATATCTTGGCTCTTCTGAAGTGGACACTGATTTTGACATTTTTGGATCTCTGCAGAGATGTAATTGTTAGTAACAAGTTAATCTCCAAATCAATACAGCAGAATTCAACAAGACTATGATAGTAGGCGAATGAAAACACAATTGAACAACAGAGAAGCTTTGAAGCTGTGAACAACAAATCAGCAACATAGAGTCGAGGTTGAACTGAACAAATCAGCAACAAATCAGCGAATGAATCCTATTTGAACTGAACAACAAATCAGCAACATAGAGTCGAGTAATCCAAGTGACTCGATTCAGAATAAACCCTAAGTGAATCAACTCAAATCAAACCCTGACATGGATGAATACATGATTCGATTGAAAATTTACCGTAGACAAAAATGTCAAAGCTTCGAAGCTGTGAATCGCGCTGGGAGACAGCGGTCGAAGCTTTGAAGCGGCGGAAGTTTGGTAGGTTAAGATTGTATAAGTAAATTATTATTTTATTATTTGTCGCGTGATAACACGCATTTAACGCCCCATTTAACGGAAAACGTTAGAATGTTTAATTTAGCAAAAAAAACGAACAACGGGTGGTTTTCGGCAATAAAATGTATAAGGGGTGGTTTTCTGTAATTACGGCCTATAAGAGGTGGTTTTCGGCAATTTTCCCTAATTATAAAGATGAATAAGAGTATTTTATGAAAGAAATGTGGCTTCTAGTAATCGCTAATAGGACACTTCCTGCTTTATATATAATAGAGATAGTATCAAATATATGATAAGTATTACGATCGAATTATAAACAGAGTAAAGTTTAAAAATGACATCTAAGTATATGTTATTAGGGATGCACAAAATTAGACCGAAACCGTAAACCCGGACCGGACCGACCGTAAATTTACGGTCCAGTCCACGGTCCACAAAATTTCGGATTTAAGGGTTACGGTCCGGTCCGGTCCACAAAATTTACGGTCTGGACCGGACCGTAATATAAACTAAATAAATATTAAATATTAAAATATTAAAAATATATCATATAAAATAGATATATATGAATAAAAAAAAAAAATAGACCTAATGTTACCAAAAATATTTAAAATATTTAATAAAATGTATAAAGTTAAATATCTATATTATTTTGATTTTTAAAATTAATTTTTTTTAATTTAAAATTAAATAAAAATAATAATTATGGGTTCGGTCCAAACCCGGACTGTAATTAGACCGTCTGTAATAGTCCGGTCCGGTCCATGGTCCTCATTTTCATAAATTTACGGTCCACCGGTCCGGACCAGTTGTGCATCCTATAAGTGATACCGTAAAATCGTTGATTATTAATAATTCAATGGATAAAATTTTATCCCAAATAACACCGTCAAACTCATGCAAATATAACAGTCCAATTATTAAAAATCAATTTTAATCTCAACCGTCGAATTATCAAAATCAATAAAACTGACATTAAGTCCTTCCGTCAAATATATACAATATATTTATTAGATGAATTCCATCAAATCAGTGAACCACGTTTAAAATATAATCATATGTATTCTAAGCCTATCATTAGTATAGAATGCATATATGGGATCCCGTTCAATTACGACCCCCATTAAAGGGTGCGATCCCTACAACCCTTATGAGACCGTTGGATCAATTTGATTCAACGGTCCTAATCTTACACTTTATTAGTTTTGTCTTTTAGTGCACGTTTTTTTTCTTTTAGCGGGTGCAAAAATGCAGACTCGAATGTGCATATAGTTGAGTAAAAAATGCAGATGGTTGAAAATGCAATATGCACGTTTGCAAGGGGTCGCAAAAGAACCGAACCCAAATTTACACACCTTTCCTATTCAATCCAATTTACTCATTTTTTATTCTTATCTCAAGTGTCTTGTAAACCTATTCTAACACATCTCACAGTCACATATAAATAATGTTTTTCTAGAATAATTAATTAATAAAATATTTAATGTCAAAGGCTAATCTCTATCTGCATATTACAACATTTATATTTTTGTAAACGGTTGCATACAAAATATCAAAGTCACTCAGAATTTGCAATATGTAACTGTGTCGAAATCTGATACGATTAAACAAAGACATTGAACTTGAGCGTTGTCCATTTATGTCACTCACATGTCGCTAGATTACTATTTGCACCTCAAATATGTGGTCTTGTTAACATTAGCCAACACATGACACTAAAGAAGAGATTAACTCATCAAATTGTAGCCAAGTGTTGCTTTCCTTCATCACAATACTCCGTGTTCATTTACTTTGTTTGTTAGAGGTCAGTGATTCAAGCCTAAAATTTATCCATTCCCTAACCAACATTAAAACTCATGTTTGTAAATGCAGATAGCAACACCCATGAGGCCATGATAATATAATAATTGTAGATGATCATTTGCACACCTGAAACAGTTTTACCAAGATGATTAGTTCAGGAAGCTTTTACTCAAAGATGAGCAACAAAGTAGTCCCATACTTTGCGGCCAAGCTGAGCCACAAAAGCATCACCACTGGAGCTAAAATCATCAATTATAAAAGGGTCATTGATGATCTGAATCAGAAGGTGAAGAGAAACAATATAAATAAGAAGAGGACATGGGGAAAGAAGGTTAACGGGTCATCAGCTGCTTCAATCATCTTTAGCATGTTTGGGACCAGCAACAAGGTGGATGGAAGAGGAAAGGTTAAGAGAAGGTTCCAGGGAGTAGTGAGGGCTAAAAAAGGTATCTGGGGTGGTGGCCGAGTTCCGGTTTTAAGATGGTTCAAGAAGGGTGATGACCGTAGAGCTAATTCTGTAGGGATGACAGCAGAGCAGAGGTCAAGTAAGATTTCTAGTGTCATCTGGAAGGTTGCAGATACGAGGAAGTTGAGGTTGGTGCAAAAGATCTCGGTAAGGAAACATGTGAAAAGTGAAGGAAAAGGGCTCGAGTTGTGCAAGAGGAGGATCCTTATGGGAGTCAAATGCAAGCCGGTCAATGCCTCTGGGAAACTACACTATGGCCGAGATGGAGTCATTTTGGCTGAAGATCAAGCCATGTGATCCATGACCACCAAAGATGATGACATCTGGAAAAGAAAAAAAGCAAGACAAGTTGGTATCTTTAGTAAGTCTCGTAGTGTAGCTTATAATATATGCAGTTATATTATCTGTGCTTTAAATATACGTTGTATAATTGTGGAAAATGGTTGTTAGAATTCAATAAATGGGACAAATTGATAAGTGGTACTATCCAGCCTCTGATAAGTGGTAGATAGTGTTGCACAAATTCATGCTGGTACCTTGCGAGTTGCGACCAAGTTGATCAAACTCAAACACCAGACTTTAAGCCGGTTCATTGTCATTCTTCGGATGCTTGGCTCGAAACTGTTCTCAGTATTAATACGAATTGATTGCACAGGTTTCTGATCTATTCCATCCATGATCCTACTTACTCTTGCATTCAGTATGGTCTGCATGAAACACCAGAAAAGTAAAGATGATAAAGAGTGTACGGGAGGTCAAAGCTGGTGTACTGAAAAGGGAAAGTGTCTGGAGTAACCTCATATTCAGGTTGCATAGCTAGTTAGTTCCTCAAAGATTTTGTAGATGGAGCCATTTCAAAATTAAGCTCATGTAGGTGGTGAGTGTTGATTCAAAATGTCAAACCTCCATCCACAGTTGTTGCAATTGCTATCTCGATATGATACTCCTGCAGCCAAACTCAAGATCAGTACTATAATGTTGACAGAAAATGCACAAATGGATGTCACAGACTTTATTTGAGGTAACAAAATATTCTCTCTTCCAATATCACAAAAAACAAAGATTTAGTTCATATTGACTAGCATTCTACCATTGTTTTTTTATAATAAATCAGGAAAAGTTGATAACGAAGATATGGTTATAATTTTTGAGTTTGTATCACATGAAGTAACCACTCTACCACAAAAGTCATACTAATTTCTGTTAGCCAAACTCTTCAGCAATAAAGCTCAGTCCGTGCCTCCCTTTAAGAGGAGCTCTTACAACTTCCTAGTATGTGTCAGGGTCCATATATGCTCTGCACATAGTCTTCTAAATACCCTCTGTGTTCATCTTAGATGTTTTCTAGGATGGAGGGAGATCAAAGTTTATTTTAGTCATAGGAGTTTTACTTCCTATTTCTAGGGTCTTGTTGCCAAAAAAAGACTTTTATGAATTGAAATAAGTTGTATTTGGCACGTACCAAAAAACAAAACAAAACATAAAAAAGTTAGCCAAACTCTTCAGGAATGTGAATGCAGAATGTGGTAACATATCAGTCCGACAAGGAAATATAAAGCGACTTTGAATCTAACAATTACTACCAACAAGAATGGAGAGAATTGTTCCATCGAATCTCAAACAAACCTATTGGTCATTATAGGAAAAAGTTGTATCAGATGCACGGCATTCATCCCATCCCTATTACCAGTTATGTGATCCACACTAACTTTCAGTTTCAGACTCTAGTCTCTATCACACAAAGTTATTGAGAAGATAAAACGGAATACCATTTAAACAAATTACTATACCTAAACTCTGATATTAATACCTTTTTCAGACCACTACCAACAATTTGTCCCAACAAGCTTAATAAGTATTACATGTACTTAAAGGCATAAAAAGAAAACTCTCAAATTACATCCTTCTAGAAAAAATTCAATGAAGCATATTATCAAACACCTAAGAGGCATCTAAATCACACCTCGGCCAAACAACTTAATTATATGCAGGGACCCTAAAATCGATTTCGAAAAGTATCAGATTACGAATAATCTTACCTCGCCGGAATCCGGCAGTCGGAGATCGGAGCAGCTGCACTCGTAACTCGTTAGTTTCAATCCGCGCAGGTTCGGACTTGTACGATTTCGAGACATTTGAATTTTAATTGAACCGTAAAATAATCCGGTTCGATTTCATTGACCAAGACGAATCTATCAAATAAGCCGGTTCAAACAATTGGCAAAACCGGTTCAGGTAAGATGTCAACAATGTCATCATCATGTGTACAAAATGGAACACTTACGTTGCATGTCGACATTATAAAAACCCAAATCAAAAACCTCAATTAAGAACAACCTCTTCATCCTTAGACTTTAGCAACATTTTGGCAAATGGAGCTAATACCTGAAGATTGTATGGGGCACATTTTCTCATTCTCGTCTCCGGCCGAAGCTTGTCGAATGAGTCTCATATCACGAGCTGCGCAAAGAACTTCAAATTCAGATACCGTGTGGGAAAAGTTCTTACCAGCTGATTACAATGACATTATATCTAGACTAGATTGTCCAATCAAGTTTTCTTCGAAAAAAGAGTTGTTCTTTAAGCTATGCAGTCCTCATCTCATCGACAAGGGCAGGAAAGTACGTGGTTCGCACCGATTCTTCACTTTGACAACATGAATCATTCATCAAGTGTTTTTTAACGTTGGATATATATGCAGATGTTTTGGTTGGAAAATCGGACAGGGAAGAAATGTTATGTTCTAGGTGCAAGAGAGCTTTCCATTGCTTGGTCTAATCATCCTCTTTACTGGTCTTGGAAGCCCTTGGCTGGCTCTAGGTATTAAATTATGAATATAGTGTTGTCATTAAGTTATTTTCATTCAGCAAAATGTAATTTTATGTCCAGATATGTGTTCAACCTAAATTAGTCTAACCAAAAAGTTTGGTTTATCAATATTCCTCAACAGGTTTGCTGAGGCAGCTGAGCTTCGGACTATTTGGTGGCTTGAAATTCAAGGAAGTATTAAAACTTCAGTCCTTTCGCCTAACACTAACTATGGAGTTTACCTCATAGTTCAAATCGCTAATCGAGCTTATGGGCTGGACAAGTTACCATCAGAGGTGACTATTGAAATTGGCAAGCACAAGATACAAACTTTTTTGTACTTGGGTAAACATAGTATAGTAAAAGGCAGTAGGCAGACACTGGAGCACGTTTGTGACTCGAGTCGAGCTAAGGACTTGAAGTTTAGAAATTATGAAGCACATAACCAAACTTGCAAGCTTGAAAATGAGATGATAGAGATTGAATTAGGTGAATTTTACAACAGTGAAGATGATGGCATGAATGATGAAGAAGTTGAAATAAGCTTGAGAGAAGTGAAAGGAGTACATCTGAAAGGTGGACTTATTGTGGAGGGAATGGAGTTCAGAGCACTATAGTTTAAAGAAGATGCACACATTAATTTGTCTTTGTAAAATTTATACAAAATATCTTCGTTTCATTTATCATCCACTCCCAAACAACAAAAATTATAGCATGTTACTGAATTGATTTCTGCAAGGGGACTTTAAATAACATTCTCATAAAGTATTCTGCATGATGTCGTTAGACAACCTTTAATAGTGAACTTAAAGATCATACATAAATATTAACAAGAGTAGGATTAGAACTAAGTAGTTTCCCTTTCCCAACTAACACTTCAAAAATCAAAATCAAGTTCACCAGCACAACAAAAGTGCATCAAACTTTTCAAAGCAGTTCAAGGAATGGAGAAAAAGGGTCTTTAAACAAAACACACCAGTTTTACGATAAAAGAACATCCTACGAAGATGTCTTACATTATACAACTAATACAAGTTAGAAATAAAGCAAACATTAAAAGGCCAAACCATGTGTACAGCAAGGCTAAGCCACACACATACACATTAGCCAGCAGATTTCATTAAAGAACCCACGTTAACTTATATTCCAAACCATTTCTCCCTCTCCAGAATCATTTGTGCAACAATGCGACCTCTCCCATCTTCGTCATAATCATATGCCTAAACATAAAGCCATAAAAATATATTACTTTTAGAAACTGTATCACATGAGAAAACTTCTACAAAAATACCTTGATGAAAGTCACTTGTCTGAAGAAGACTGCTCTTGTTGAGGCTGTGGCTGCCACATCTGTGGAGGCATGTAAGGATGGGGTGGTGGAGCATACATAGATGGGTCCATCATTGGTTTACCCATGATCATCCCCGGAGGTCCCACTTGTTGCATGTGCTGCATAGGCATGTAAGGATAGGGGAGCATATCCGCTGGAGTCCCAACAGGAATTGAGCCCCTTGGAACTGAGCCTAGCATCTCATCTTTCAGGTCTTCCCTGGGGACAATGTCGACAAGAAAATCAAAGATATCAGTCCTCCCTATCGCTGCAGCAATGTCATTCTTTTGCAAAGTTCGCCTTTTGTTCTCTTCAGTGTGATTCCATGATCGCAGAGTTAACTCAAAAATGAACATCTCACATGCCCTGGCAAAAATAACTGGCGCTTCTGCAGATATCATTCGCACATCCTCATCAGCTTTCATGATTTTTTTGATCCGAGCCAGGGGAAGGCTGTGATTCTTGAAATCAGTAACCCTTTCGACTTCTTGGCGCTGGCTTACCCAGAAGGATTGAAGTTGCTGTTGAAGCTGTTGCTGCTGCAGTGGGTTGATATGCTGGTAGGGCATTTGGTGCTGTGGAAGCTGTCCTCCGGCCTGGGTTGATGCTGCTCCAGTAGCAGCAACAGTCATTTGATTGGACTGGTAAGGAGGCATGCCATATGACATATGAGCATTATTATCCACTGTACCCATCACTGGCGGCTGCCCTTGACCTTGGTGATCCATAATAGCCTTTCTCAACACGAGATTACTTGTTCCTGTTAGTCAAGATGAACACACAGTATCCGTGAAAACCGAATTCCACAAAACTTACTGGCTGAAGAAAACTAAAACCATATCCAAAGCAAATGTGGGGGTTGATGGTGTCGACTTGACAAAGTAATACGTGCAGCTGAAACACATTAAACCCTTCGGCATCCAATCCACATCAGTTTACACAGAAACAACATACTAACTGAAATTGTAAACTAATTCATCCCCATAAATTATCAAAACTACTTATTTTAAAATTTAACCTAACAAGCTTAAAACTTGTAATTTTTGCTTCTAAACCCTGAGCTTAGCTACAATTCTATTTCTCCCGCATCCAATGGCTAAACAAAAAAAATGTCATAAGAGAATCATCAATTTTAACTCTTTACATATTCCATACCTGATCAGACACGACAAATCCAAAGCTAGAAAGAACACACATAGTCAATAAATTAGGTAATACCTCTATGTTCACAAAACATTAAATAGAAACATTCAGCAATCACGTAAACAAGATCCACAACAACATCCATGATCATCCAGTTTCACAAATACCTTAAAACCTCGGACGAAATCGAACACACAGAATCAAACAACAAACAAAGCACAAGTTAGATTTGATTACGAATTAAGGGATTAGGGTTTTACTTACGCACCTGGATGTACCTGATCCGAACCTGATCCGAGCGCTGATTGAATTTGAAACCCTAGTAAACAGAGAATTTAGAAGAAACAAGCACTTGCTAATTCTCGCTTCGCACAACTGCAAAACATTGACTCCGGGATTTTAATGCTCAGTCCAGTCCTAATATCTAATTACTATTTTACCCTTCTACAGTTTAAAGGGATGGATTATAATCTAAAAATTGTCTAAACAACTATAAATAAATATGAAACTGAACTGGAGTAATAATATAGGATTCCGATCCAAGAGGAACGCTCATTTGTGACTAAGGGGTTCATTTGCGTACTCGAGATCCTTTAATCTACTGTCCATCTTCTTTATTAAATTGAGAGAAACACTGCCACGTGTAAGTGTTTATCTGTCACGTATATGCTTTATCAACAACTGCAGCTTTATGTTTCTTCACTTAAGGGCAGAATAGTCTTACAAATTTTTGTTTCTTTTTCATTGTACAACATCAAAGTAATTTTTTGTAACTTATACACACAATTATTTTTGCACATAGATAACTTTTTATACATAGTGTGCACAATTATTTTTGCAGATTTTTGCATATAGACATATAAAAGGTAACTTTATTGTCAATTGTCATGAATATTCAAACGCAATATGCACACAAGTGTGTGCACATAGTCAACTTATCATACCCATTTGACAAGAGATTTTAAAACTCATTCCGTAGCCTATTTCAGGCCCATTCAACAACCCATATCAAACTCATTCAACAACCCATATGAAATACTGTAAGAAACTTCAAGCTTTGAGGTGAGTTGAGAGGATGAAGGAGGGTGAACAGGTGAGGAGGAGAGACCCATTTCATGATGATTGAAGAAATGAGTCGGTGAATTGAGGGTTTGGGAAGAGAGAGAGTCTGAGGTGAGAGACTCTGAAGTGAGAGAGTGTTTGGTGAGAGAGAAATACTCAATTTTTTTTCATTATCTATTTTACCCTTATGAGTGCATGTATGCAAATTTATGAATATGCACGTGTCATCATCTTGTAATTGTGCATAATTACTATCAGCCGTCCGATTTCGTCATGGGTCTCACAGGAACCAATTCTCCGATCCAAAGCTATGCAACACAATCTTAAAGGGATGTCATTTTGATGCTCGTTACAGATATTTGTGTTGTACTGAATTGATATCTGTTGAATTTTGATACAATAACATAATGCTTTCTAAAATTTGATGATAACATTGTCACACTTTGTAAACAAGCTAGACCGAATGAATTTTATAAAATAAACATTAATCAATTAAATAATTGAGATGACGAATACTGAAGACTGAACAAATAAGCATGAATCAGACACAAGTGTAGTCAGAAAAAGATATATTTAAAAGGGTTTTTTCCGAAAAACATCCCTTAATACCTAATTTTTAACAAAACCATCTCTCAAAAAAAATTGAGTTAATCATCTACAATTTGAAAACTATTAAATTTGACACCCGACTACTGTTCCGGCACTTATTCCGATAAAAGTTCTAGTTGACTTTGTTGACTCACAATTAAATAATAACTTTTCAATAAAACCTAATCAAATTAAAATTAGACTAATTAATCTCAAAATGGGTTGATTTGATAGTTTATAATGAAAAATTATTATTTAATTGTGAGTCAACAAAGTCAAAACTTTTATCGAAATAAGTCATGCGGAACAGTAGTCGGGTGTCAAATTTAATAGTTTTCAAATTAATAGATGATTAACTCAATTTTTTTTGAGATGAATGGTTTTGTTAAAAATTAGGTATTAAAGGGATGTTTTTTCGGAAAAAACCCTTTTAAATATATCTTTTTCTGACTACACTTGTGTCTGATTCATGCTTATTTGTTCAGTCTTCAGTATTCGTCATCTCAATTATTTAATTGATTAATGTTTAGTTTATAAAATTCATTCGCTCCAGCTTGTTTACAAAGTGTGATAATGTTATCATCAAATTTTAGAAAGCATTATGTTATTGTATCAAAATTCAACAGATATCAATTCAGTACAACACAGATATCTGTAGCGAGTATCAAAATGACATCCCTTTAAGATTGTGTTGCATAGCTTTGGATCGGAGAATTCGGTTCCTATGAGACCCATCACGAAATCGGACGGCTGATAGTAATTATGCACAATTACAAGATGATGACACGTGCACATTCATAAATGTGCATACATGCACTCATAAGGGTAAAATAGATAATAAAAAAAATTTGAGTATTTCTCTCTCACCAAACACTCTCTCACTTCAGAGTCTCTCACCTCAGATTCTCTCCCCCAGACTCTCTCTCTTCTCAAACCCTCAATTCACCGACTCATTTCTTCAATCATCATGAAATGGGTCTCTCCTCCTCACCTGTTCACCCTCCTTCATCCTCTCAACTCACCTCAAAGCTTGAAGTTTCTTACAGTATTTCATATGGGTTGTTGAATGAGTTTGATATGGGTTGTTGAATGGGCCTGAAATAGGCTACGGAATGAGTTTTAAAATCTCTTGTCAAATGGGTATGATAAGTTGACTATGTGCACACACTTGTGTGCATATTGCGTTTGAATATTCATGACAATTGACAATAAAGTTACCTTTATATGTCTAAATGCAAAAATCTGCAAAAATAATTGTGCACACTATGTATAAAAAGTTATCTATGTGCAAAAATAATTGTGTGTAAAGTTACAAAAAATTACTTTGATGTTTACAATGAAAAAGAAACAAAAATTGTAAGACTATTCTGCCTTAAGTGAAAGAAACATAAAGCTGCAGTGTTGATAAAGCATATACGTGACAGATAAACACTTACACGTGGCAGTGTTTCTCAATTTAAAAAGAAGATGGACAGTAGATTAAAGGATCTCGAGTACGCAAATGAACCCCTTAGTCACAAATGAGCGTTCCTCTTGATCGGAATCCTATATTATTACTCCAGTTCAGTTTCATTTTTATTTATAGTTGTTTAAATAATCCATCCCTTTAAACTGTAGAAGGGTAAAATAGTAATTAGATATTAGGACTGGACTGAGCATTAAAATCCCGGAGTCAATGTTTTGCAGTTGTGCGAAGCGAGAATTAGCAAGTGCTTGTTTCTTCTAAATTCTCTGATTACTAGGGTTTCAAATTCAATCAGCTCTCGGATCAGGTTCGGATCAGGTACATCCAGGTGCGTAAGTAAAACCCTAATCCCTCAATTCGTAATCAAATCTAACTTGTGCTTTGTTTGTTGTTTGATTCTGTGTGTTCGATTTCGTCCGAGGTTTTAAGGTATTTGTGAAACTGGATGATCATGGATGTTGTTGTGGATCTTGTTTACGTGATTGCTGAATGTTTCTATTTAATGTTTTGTGAACATAGAGGTATTTACCTAATTTATTGACTATGTGTGTTCTTTCTAGCTTTGGATTTGTCGTGTCTGATCAGGTATGGAATATGTAAAGAGTTAAAATTGATGATTCTCTTATGACATTTTTTTGTTTAGCCATTGGATGCGGGAGAAATAGAATTGTAGCTAAGCTCAGGGTTTAGAAGCAAAAATTACAAGTTTTAAGCTTGTTAGGTTAAATTTTAAAATAAGTAGTTTTGATAATTTATGGGGATGAATTAGTTTACAATTTCAGTTAGTATGTTGTTTCTGTGTAAACTGATGTGGATTGGATGCCGAAGGGTTTAATGTGTTTCAGCTGCACGTATTACTTTGTCAAGTCGACACCATCAACCCCCACATTTGCTTTGGATATGGTTTTAGTTTTCTTCAGCCAGTAAGTTTTGTGGAATTCGGTTTTCACGGATACTGTGTGTTCATCTTGACTAACAGGAACAAGTAATCTCGTGTTGAGAAAGGCTATTATGGATCACCAAGGTCAAGGGCAGCCGCCAGTGATGGGTACAGTGGATAATAATGCTCATATGTCATATGGCATGCCTCCTTACCAGTCCAATCAAATGACTGTTGCTGCTACTGGAGCAGCATCAACCCAGGCCGGAGGACAGCTTCCACAGCACCAAATGCCCTACCAGCATATCAACCCACTGCAGCAGCAACAGCTTCAACAGCAACTTCAATCCTTCTGGGTAAGCCAGCGCCAAGAAGTCGAAAGGGTTACTGATTTCAAGAATCACAGCCTTCCCCTGGCTCGGATCAAAAAAATCATGAAAGCTGATGAGGATGTGCGAATGATATCTGCAGAAGCGCCAGTTATTTTTGCCAGGGCATGTGAGATGTTCATTTTTGAGTTAACTCTGCGATCATGGAATCACACTGAAGAGAACAAAAGGCGAACTTTGCAAAAGAATGACATTGCTGCAGCGATAGGGAGGACTGATATCTTTGATTTTCTTGTCGACATTGTCCCCAGGGAAGACCTGAAAGATGAGATGCTAGGCTCAGTTCCAAGGGGCTCAATTCCTGTTGGGACTCCAGCGGATATGCTCCCCTATCCTTACATGCCTATGCAGCACATGCAACAAGTGGGACC
>QZGG01003661.1:0-21530 GCA_006409495.1 Sedum album | reverse complement strand
AAATATGTCATCTGATCTGACTTTTTTCATGACGTTCAGGGTGAACATCAGGTAACAGCGGTTCTGAAAGGGCCTGGCATAGTTTTTATTCAGAGCCTGCCTTTCCCAAAATTCTCTCAACGCATTGCTAGGTGAGTTTGGTTGAATGGACTGCAGCTCTATGGAGTTTAGAGTACCCGTCGACCTCATCTTGCTTACTACATCTCATCTTCTGGCTTACTTTTGTGCAGGTCAGTGGCATCTCCTAACATGAGGGAGCACCCAAAGTTGTTGCTTCAGCTAGCATTGTTCTTCTTCATGGCATATGTTGTGATTTTATCATCCTTTTTACTAACAGATGCATAGGCCGCGCCCCTAAATTAGAACAGGCTTGTAAAACATCTGTGAAAAGGCTGGAAAATGTTATAGATACTTTTGCTCTTCACATTACAACATCACAAGAATTTTCATCTATGTTTCAAATTGTATGTAAGGTTCTAGCGTACAATCCTGATTTCATTTATTGATTTTTGATCTATCAACATAGCCTGAACTATGTACATAAATTGTAATGGATGATAGTTATAGCAGCTGTGTTTGTCACTAAATGATACAGAACATTAACAGGTATTTTAGAGAAGATGTAAGACACAGCACACAGTTGCAAGAATCGGAATTCGGTAACGGATTTGTTGGGACATGTGGCTTTATCTAACAGTAGCAAGCAGCTGTGGCATGTGCCAGAGTTCAAAATCGGATGGATGCTATCTGATAACTTTGCTCTAGAAAACATAAGCAATGTCAGGTTCCTGTCCGCATGAGTCGATAATCTGAACCATTCATTTTCAAATCCAACAGTTATGATTTATACTGATTTTTATTTTACTTTTAATGTTTTAATCGCCGATTAAGCCCAAATAAAAAAAATCGGGGTTTAGGGTTTTGCCTCGTACAAAGCCGCTCTTCTTCGTCACATCTTCTTCTTCACTCAAGTCAACTCTCCAAACGTTGACCATACGCCGTTCGACGACGCCGTCATGATTCGGGGAGGCAAGAGTCTCGTTTCAGCATCTCCCGCTTTCTCAAATGACGCCACCAAGCTCCTTGTTTGTACTGGCTCCACCGTTTCGATTTTCAGCACTGCTACCGGCCTCATGGTACTCGTTTTTGTTAACAGATTTTTTTGAATGAATTGAATCTGAATTTGATGATATGTGTGTCGATTTTGATAGATTGGTGAGCTGGAAGGACACTCGGCGCTTGTTACTTCGGTTATAATTGAACCGGCGTCCACTCCTGGGAGTGTGAAGCTTTGCTTCTGCTGGACGGCTTCCCTGGATGGAACTATAGGTATTGGGATTTTGCTGTTCCGGAGTTGTTGAAGACTGTTGATTGCAAGCTGCCGATATTTTCAATGGTAATTTGGATGCCTTGCTTTTTGCTGCATTTCTTTTGTAGAAGTTTATTTTTTTATGTGGGAATTACCATTCTGAAAAAAATCTCAGCTTGTTTGATGCTAATTTATGGTTAGAATAATGAATAACGCAGTGGATGTGTACAGGTAATTCCGAGATTCTTGCGTCAGCAAACACAGAAGGATGAAAAGACATCAAATCTTTATGCTTACATATCCGTTGAAAATATTGAAGGACTAGGGAATCCGCGGAAAGTGTTAAGGGGACAGATTCTGAAGTGTAATTTAACCAAGCCACTCTTGATCAGTGCACTGAAATTGGCAGAGGTTATTTTCAGACAGTTGTGTTTCTATAATTCTATATACTTGACCTTAATTTTGTTGCTGCCATTATATGGAAAGAAGATTTATTTCAACTCATTTAAGTAAATGACACAGGCAGTTGGCAAGTATTCGTGTAGTAAACATGAATAAATTACGATGATGTAGAGAACTAGAGAAGGCAGAACTCGAATGAAACTGTTCACAGCTTGTTAATACTGGAAGCTTGATAATCTGTGTATGATAATGTCAGTGGGTCCTTAATTTATGGATATAAAGTATCTTAAAGCATGCATACATGTGATAGTCATAGTCAATCATCTACCTTGGGGAATACATAACTGAGTAGTTCCTCACCATCTATTTGTTTCCACAATTTCCATTTTGGCAGACTCCAACGCCTGCATTTATAACTATCAGTCCCTCTGGAAACTACTTTGGCATTCGAAGTAAGCAGAAGATTTTGGTTTGGGAGACCTTGAGCAAGGATTCTGATCACTCTCCATTAAAAAAGTTGAAGCTGCATCATACAAAGAAATTCACTGCCTTGGCTTTCCACAACAGTGAAAGGATTATAGCAGCAGGGGATGCCTCTGGAAGAATTCTTATTTGGAGGGGGGTTGGAAACAAAATGCTTCTGAGAGATTCAGCTGTTGGGAAGCCCATGATTGATGAGGAAGGAATGCCTGGTGTCAGAGAAAATGATGATGCTGAGTCGTGCTCCACATGGCACTGGCATTCTTCGGAGGTCATTACGTTGTCGTTTTCCCCAGATGGAGCATATTTGTACTCAGGTAACTACAGCTGTACCAGTCACTCAACCAGCATTGCATTCGACTAGTTTTCTGTTAAAAGTGTTCGTTATTAGGCACTGGTTCATACATAACAGGATAACTATCTTCTGATTCGGATCTTGATGTTTAAAGAGGGAATGTTCATTCTTTGGGATAGTAGCTTAATCTGTCAGCTCCGCTTTAGGCTGAAAGTTGTGCTCTCAGTGACAAATGATTGTTCAATCTCTTTCCCCATTTTTTTGCCGGATGTTATGACAAGAAATTTAACAATTTTTTAGGTCAGCTATGGTTAGCCAACTCTAGAAGTCAACTTTGAATAATTGGTGCACAAAGAGTTTCCATCATATGATAACCATAGTTTAGAAACTGGTGAAACCTTTGTAGATGTGTCTTTCGTTATTGCCTGCTACTGGAGATGTCATACTCTTTCCTTAACATATCTAATAGAAGTGTTTCCCTGACTTAGGTGGAAACGAAGGGGTATTGGTTGTCTGGCAGCTAGACACAGGAAAACGCAAATTTCTACCACGAATTGGATCACCACTTTTATATTACACTAGATCTTCTGATCCTACATTGTCATCAGTAAGTTATTCTGGAAATCTGATCCTTTGAAGACTTTATTTTGAAAGAAAATATTATCTTTTACTTTATATAATCCGCTCCGATGGTGCTTTGCAGATATCATGCGCAGATAATCAGATTCATCTATTACAAATGCCTGCTATGAACATACTGAAGTCTATTGCGGGTATAAAGGTTTGTGCACCACTAATAATTCTATATTTCTATCGAGGATATTCTTGCCTTGGAACTTAATGGATTATGTTGTCTGCTTACAGTTTACGACTACTTATGTTAGGTGTACATTTTGATTTGTTTCCATTACTTAATAGTTCCGTCAATGCATACTTTGTAATTTGTTTCTACTTCTCTTGTGCTCTTGGTGCTGACTTTTGGAGTGTTAGAGATGGTAGTTTTCCCCATTTAAATCCTTTTGGCTAAACATTTGTGACTCAGTTACTGGTGTGCTGTAGACATTGACTTGCAGAGTGTGCTGTCATATTCACAATATTGAATATGAAATGGGAAGCTGGTCTTTGATCCATATTTGTTTTTCTTTCCATATTGCAGCTTCCATTTACATCTCCTGTGACAAAAGAAGATTTATCTGGGCCGTTTTCTTTCAGTAGTTTGGCTGGAATATTGGCTATAAGGGCAGTGAATTATTCTGTCCAAGTTTGTTTGATGATCGTGAAATTGCAGAAGTAAGGCTTGCTGATTCACATCATTTCTATTCGGGTTTATATAGCCGTAATCATTGTATATTTTAGATGATAGTGATAAGACTTTTAACTTCCGCATTGCCTTTTAATAATTCGTCTAATTTCTTTTATGTTGATAAAATATTGAATTCTCTATATTTTGTGGCTACATGGTTACTGATATACATTGTTTTTCAGGTTCAGGTTTGTGAGAGGAATCATCTGCCTGGTGACGATGTGACGGTATGCACGCGTTGTTATATCGGTGAATCAATAGTTACTAGATGGCCAAGTCATCTCTCATTTGTGTTAAACATTCTCCAGCCATACAAAGATCTACAAAAATCCATATCAATTAGTTTTGTCATTGTCAGATTATAAACTGCTCTTGAGATTTGAAAGATCAATGTTCAAACTTTTTCTAGGTTGTGGTATCATTAATCGCTCTTTCTTTGGATGGGACTTTTATGTGTACCGTTGAGGAGAGGCTCCCTGAGGAAGAAATAGGAGGCCTCGTTTGCCTTAAGTTTTGGTCACGTGAGGATCAACATACATCATATAGTCTGACAACCGTCATCTATGAACCCCACAGGTTTTACTCTCAGAATGAGACTTTCTTTGCTCTTTTGGCCTGCCGTGTTCTGTTGTGTACAAGCATATTTTTTTAAGATTTATTTTTATACCAATGCATTCCTTTCAAAAATGTGATTCGACACATCCAGATTAGTTTTCTTCTTTATTGAAAAACATTTATGGTCAGTTTAGCACTGGTCTGAAACATTATTCATGTTACTTCCAAATAATGTTTGGCGTTTGAGGCTGTTCGAAAATAATGCATTAGTTCTAAAACATATTTGTTTAAGGCTGTTTTTCATTGAATGCTTGTGATGCCGCCTGTGTGACGGTACATATCTTCTATTTTACAGAGATGCTGGTATTTCCGCTGTAACTTTCCACCCACACTACCTATGGCTGTTAGCTCATCATTTGGTGGCGATTTCAAGGTAATTTTATTGATAGTTATACCTTTTCAAGCATATATTAGATACCATATAGGATATGGAGTGGGAAAGTCAACCAGTAAATGCCTTTTCAGACTTGGTTTAGCATTCGGAAGCACAATTCAGAAGACAAAGCACCCCAGGGAGTTGGCTGGACATGTCATGCTGTGGGTTCATACAAGTATGTGTCTGTTTACGGTCAGGAGTTTCGTAGTACAATTCCTTTAATATCTTTGGAACTTCAATATTTATGACAACCCCTCACACATTCCTTTTTGTTATATAAACTTTTTTGTTTAGTTTATAATATTTGTGTGTGCCATATCCTAACCTTTCAGGAAAAAGCCCATGACAGCTGCGTCATTTTCACCTGATGGCTCCGTTCTTGCTGTTGCTGCAGAGACTGTCATTACACTATGGAACCCAATTCAAAATGTACTTGTCGCTGTTATTGGAGAGACTTTTAAGGTAGTATATCCAGAAAATCTAATACAACTCAATTCACAATGGCTTTAGAAATTGCAACACCCAAGTATAATTTTAATCCATTTCTTTTCTGGTTGATCAGTGTTACATCAAATATTGTTACGTATTCAATTTTCACAAACACAGATGCTTACAAAGTTCATGACATTTTATATTCATCTAGTTATTACAGCCTATCACAACTCTATCATTCACTGGGAAATCTGAGTTTTTAGTTTCTGCATCAAATGGATCGAGGCCCCAGTTGTGTGTTTGGAGTTTGTCAAAGCTTTCACTTGCATGGTCATACAAACTTCATGTAGAAGGTAATCCCTCCTGTTGAAACAAGTTGAGTTGAAATGCTCTTAGAAAGATAAGATAGTTGTGATCAATGTTCATTAATTCAAATTAAGCTGTTCAGCTAGGGAGGTCATACAAATTTCATGTAGAAGGTAATCCCTCCTGTTGAAACAAGTTGAGTTGAAATGCTCTTAGAAAGATAAGATAGTTGTGTCCGATGTTTATGAATTCAAAGTAAGCTGTTCAGCTTGGGAGCTAGAGCACCATTATAAGATACACGGTGTGTAATTAGGTGCATCGTCTACTTATGTTATGCCGGCCTCTCACAGTTCTGTTCTGTATAGTTGTTTTTACCTCAAGGCGTAATAATATTATTTTGCGATAGTAGATCTCTATATGCACTTCTTCATCTGATTAAAATTTAAAACATCATGTTCTGAATTGCTAGAGTTAATATATTTATTTGAATATATGCAGCACTAACATGTGCGGATGATGGCTCCTTTGCTATACTTGTCATTCGGAACAAAACTGATAAAACTAAGGATGGAGAAAGTTTGCAGGGAAGAGATGGTGTGATATTAATATTTGATCCAAAAGACCCAATCCCGGTGTCTGCTTGGTCTGTTTTGAAGGTTCTTGCATTCACTCTCCTTGGTTTTTTATTGATATGTCATTGTCTTGAAGGATGTTGACAGGTCTTGTTTTTAAAGAAAGAAAAGATGTTTTTTTGCCCAACTTCAGAGAATATGATGCTTGTAACTGCTGTTTTTCTCAAATGATGTATATTCTCCCTTATTGGCAATGTCAAGTGTTACCTAGTGTTCTGATTGTACTAATTTGATAGTTTTTATTAAGAGTACATGTTACACCATTTGCAGAAAACATTTTTGCATGCAATTGACGAATGTAGTGCCATATGTCAATGGTTGGAGCACAGTTTAGTGATGTGAAATAAACTATTTAGCTTAGGACACAGCTGAAAAGTTATAAATGTGAACGAGTGAAACATTATTGCGTCTATATACATTAGAATAAGTGTGCTTCTAATTTTTTTTTGTAACTATATTTGTTTTCCTGGCATTTTAGGCTTCTGGTGGCAGTATATCCTTCATAAAGAGGAACACGGAAACGGTGGGTGACGGATCCCAAGATGTTACTAACCCAAAGGAATGGCTTGCATATATAAACGGCGACCATGAGTACTTTTTGTTTGACCAAAATGACAGTGCAGCATATACACACAGCTTCAACCGGACATTTACACATGGGATCCAAGAAACAGGTGAGAGAACAAATAGTTGCAATCATATGAATGTTTGGCATCAAGTTTTTATTTAACCGCTCCGAACGTTGTTTCAACTTTCTTGGTTTGCTTCGTCAATCCTTGTAAATTTTATAATTAATGATTTTTCATTAAATCGTGTATACCTGATCATTGATATGTGCATTGTTTTTCACCAGCAGGTCAGTCTGGATATGCTTCCATATATGGCGAACTTCTTAAGTCGGCTCCAACAAAAACAAATGAAGTTACCCCAACTCCATTGGCACTAACCGGGAACTCTTGGGAGACAATATTCAGCGGCTCAACGCACACCCTTCCATCACTCGTTAAGCTATGCCCAATATTTTTGGAGTCCTTACTAGAAAAGAGAAAGGTAACAAAAGAGTGACTCATCCTAATCCACTAAGCAACATCAGAAGCAGAAGTGCAAGGCCAACATTCATTCCTTCAGATGCTCGCCCTTGGTGATAAATGAATGCTATCACTTGTGATATCATAAAGCAGGGGCTTCTAGTGTCTTCAACTCTCAGTACCCATTTTTGTTAGAGTAAGGTATAACAGAAACTGCAGCCCATGTAAGGTAAACCTTGATACTAGATTCAATATATACTAGTGGCTTTCTCTTAAATGATTTTTTTTTTGATTCAATATATACTAGTGGCTTTCTCTTAAATGATTGATATGCATTAATTTGTTTACAAACGTTCATATTGCTTAACTAGATTCGTATGGCTCTTTGTAATGCCTGACAGGTTGAATCGAATTCCCTATAGGGAAAACTTGCAGTACTTTGTATAGTTTACTTAGTAATTGGTATCGTACTATCGTATATAAACACAGGCTATGGAAAAATCAAGATATGGGTGCGTTGTTTTGTATTACTAACAGATCTTGTCAACCCCAGTTGGAGAGATTGATTCTGCAGACTTGGTCAGCAATCCTTCTCGTTCAAGTGTGCCTTGCAAGCCTGACATGACTTTAACCAATGATGCCCATAAAATTGGAGCAACGCAAAATGCGTAAGCGAAGATGGACAGAGCTCTTATGACTCCATCCGGGTAATGAGGATTCGCCATCACTAGAAGAACCCCAAATATACTCAACAGTGGAGTTAGAACAGCAAGCATTGGCAGCAGAAATACCTTAATGAAAATCGAGCAAAGTGTGAAGGCGCCAATGAGGTACATTGTCCAACCCATCAATGGATGAACTGTTCGATGAGAATAAATGGAACAAAGTATGCTGAGAGTATTGCCCATAGAACTATTACTCGAACGCTGGCCTGTCTGAAGAACATGTTTTTTTCCGCTTGGCGGTAGAAAAGCTTGGAGAAGTTGAACCTCTTTACGTATATCACAGCAAGTATTCCTAGATAGAGCATCAACAGGATTGACAGAGAAGGCAACTCATCCGCATAACTGCGCAACAGACGATAGAAGCACGGTATAAGCTGCAAGTAAATTGTTTCAAGTAAAACTACAAAGCATTCGAGACTCGAGTAAATGGGTCTTACCCTAGAGTATGCAAACGATTTTCATGCCACGAGAGACCTAATGGGAGGACAGGGTATGACCACCAGTACCAAGGTTTAAGGTTAGGCGCGCTTGGGAAAGTAATCACGCTGTTTGGTCCGCAAGGTACATTCCACCGGAGCTTCAAATCTGTCAGCCAAGCAAGAGTTTCCATCAGAAACAACATATGATGAGAAAATGTACAGCTTTAGAAGAAAGTGAAACTTACAGAAGTAAGATGCATCCATTTGGTATCCCAACGGAAGTCTGAAGTGTCCGTTAAGCTTAGCCCCATTTCCAGGCGGATGAAACATCGGTTGATCCAGCAAGTCAGGAAAGTAACTGCAGAGGAAGCCTTGATCCAAACCATCTGAATTCTCCCTTTTGATCTTAACCTCATGCAACAGGTTGTGAAACACCTCCATCGATGGCTGCATTTACAAGTTGTGAGTTACTCATCGTCGAAAATAGTCTGAATCAGTTAAATGCATTTATCTGCATAATGTGATTTTACCTGTAAGACAAAGACTCCGGTATGGAAGATACAAGGGTTGATAAACACGGCACAGAACTGTCCGCATTGGAACAACTCATCGGTCTTTTGTAAGAATAAGTTATCAGCATCAAGCATTACTACTCTGTCATATTCAACTAAACTCCACGCGTAAAGCTTGTTCAATGTCAACTTGAACCTCGAGGCAGGCTCGACTAGATCATTGTATGGATTGTGTAAATTTTCTACTTTCATCACCCTTGCTCCATCCTCCTCTTCCCTACAATTTTTGAAACATGAGACCATGCAGTTATTCAACGCTGTATGATGCAAAGTTGACCAAAACATTGCTACAAACTGACAAAACAAGATTTCAACTTGTTGTCTAAAATCCAAACACCCAATAAAAACCTTCCGCGTGTCATCTCAACCTCAAACATGTTATATTGAAATAAACTAGGGGTGGCTCATGAACCCGCAAACCTGCACTCAACCCGCAAACTCGAAAAATTTCGCGGGTTCGGATCGGGTTTTGGACACTGCGGGTTCGTGTACGGGTTTAATATATAATTTATAATCAAATCCGCAAACCCGCATTTTGCCTATCAATACATATTTATATATTCATAATACTATTTGATATACACATCATGTTTATTTTTTTGCTCAAATTATTATTTTCAAGTTAGTCAAAGACTAAATAACAGTTTATGAAGCTTATTCTATGATTTTATTCACTTTTTATTTATTTATAATATTTTTAGATCCATTTTTTTATTTATTTAATATTTATTCAAAATATGCGGGTCGAGTACGGGTACGGATTTAACTTTTTTTAAATCTATAAATCCGAACCCGAAATTTTACTAAGCGGGTCGGGTACGGGTTTAACTTTTTTTACTAAAAACTCGAAAAGTGCCATGCCTAAAATAAACTCCACTTAGTCAACGCCGTATTACTCATCGTCGACTGTTTTCCGACAACCGAAAAAATTTAAGAACTGAAAATCAATGAAAATACTTACAGAGCTCGAACCCATTTCTGAGGGACATCAACGGAAGCAATAACAACAATATCAGCGTCAACGCCGAGTTTGACCAGCGACCGAATCATCACTCGAATCGCGACGTAGAATTCATAGTCCCTCGGCGTTCCCATGTACATCATTGTCGCGTACGCGTTCCTATGCTTCACCAACGCAGCCTCCGAACCATCTAACGACGCCGTTTGAGGAAAAAAAACACATCAACGTTATAGCAGTTAAAATCGTTGCAGACTTGATCCATTCCATTTCAAAGATCAAGTCTTTCAGGCTTCAGCTGATTGTCGTTGACTTTTGTTGACCTGTTTGTGTTAATCAGATTGTAGCATTTCCGGCGGCAGAGGATGAAAGATTGAGACTTTTGAAGTGGGGTTGGTCAGTTTTGGGGATTTGGAGATTTTTTGTCGTTGATTTCCTTTGGAATTGGTTTTGAAAGGGATTTATTTATGTAGAGTCTTGGGAGAGATGTTGTCAGATTGAATTTGGACCGTTGGATTTATGCGATCTGATGGTGGAGATTGAAAGATTGGAGGGAAATCCATATTTTCAAGATAAAATTGTAAGCAATAAATGAAATGGAAAATTAGATAAAAAAATTTTTTAATTTTATTTCAATTGTTCATTTATGTATCTTTTTTAATTCTGAAGCTTTTCATAAACAGACCTGTCGTTGAGGTTTGATTGTTTTGAATTATTACAACTTTTGGATTTGTTTTGAATGAAAGATTCGAATACTAATTCGAATGATTCCATCCAATTTTTGGGACATGGATGGTGGAAACAAAGTAAAAAGTATGAGTATTATCGAAACCAGCAAACAAATTAGAGTACATTTTTATAGGTAGATTACATCGAATTTTCGGAATGAATCATCATTTTTATAAAACTTCCAAACTCTAGCGGAATAGATTGCCAAATTATGAACTTGCAATGTTCAAAATAATGTGAAGGAAAATATGTGGAAATTCAATGGAATACACAGTTTTGCATGTTGCACGAGATCTGAATCCAATTGATGAAGTCATTATATTTCATCAAAGTTGTACAAATCAAAATATAGTTCAAGTGGAATACATATTACATTTTGTTGAAATATATCTTTTTAAGTAATTAATTCCCAATAGTGAAATTATACTAGATTGAGACAAAGTCAATGACAGAATTTAACATGACTCATTGGAACTTTATTCATTTATTTTTCATTTTGGTACTATTTCAGGATATATCAAATTCAGTACCAAATTTATTTCTATATTTATCATTTTTGGACCATTATTATTTTCATAAAATAAAATAACATCAATTTATGTATTGGCTTGTGTTTGGCCAATAGAACCAAAGTCAACAAACTGAAAATCATATACTAATTTCAATCACAATCATCGTACAACTTCAAAACGTGAATTAAATAAAGATATATACACAAAGATGCTTGCCTCTTGAATTTACTTAGCGTTATATAATGTCTATTATTCTAACGTTTAAGCGTGATTTGAGCTGAATGGAATCATTGACTTCATAAGTGTGATTAGAGAACATGTCACATTGTCTAATGTAGCTAAAAAGGCCGGCTAGGAAGGATTTGAATCCAGTGCTGCGAACAGCCATTTGCAGCCAAATTTAAAATTAATTAATTTAATATTTTAAAAAAATATGATGCCACGTGTAAAGGGTTTATTGGTTTAGTTAGGATTTTAGAATATAAAAATATTAAATTTCTATTTTTTAGAATTTTTTATTATTATATTTACTAATTAAAAATTATATACATTAAAACTTTAGATTAAAACTTTCATTAAAATCGGCTGGAATCCGCAGTACGCTGTACCGGATCCGAATCCGGCTAGGAATCCCCTGATTTACTCCTATTTATTGTGTTACATTTAGTCTCTCTATTGTGATTCAAAGTGTATAACGATTTGTAGCGATTAAAAATGACATCATTTTGATGAATTTTGTCATATTCGCTGCTTACAGATTTTATGCATTCGAATAAGTCTATCTACTATCTTCCTAGTTTTAGCTTCTAGTCATACATGTGATATTTTCTTTGTAAGATGAGAAATAATTTCGCATTCTGTCTACAATGAGATGAAGACAACCCTGTTCCTGTACTTTCAGTTCATGCAAAAAAAGTTTACACATTTGCACGGACAACAAATGCAATCTATTTCGATATCAATAACATAGATAATGAAAATTCGCTCGTCAAAACTTTGTAAGATTATTTGTAAAACTTGTTTGAAAAATGTTCACCCCATCATCGATAATATGCCGACGAAAGGAAGTAACACCAAATTGCGATTCGAATTTGAATGCTCTTGATTGTTGTCAGACCAAAAACGTGATCATTTAACCATCACCCTTGTGCGTTCTAATAAAATTTAAACACTTCGTTTAACCTCATTATTGAAAAAATAGTTCAAGTCTCGTAAGGTTAGAAATGCCAAGTGCCCTCCAAAGTCCAAACCCTTAAACAGTTAAACCCAAACTAACCTAAGAATAAAACCAAATAAAAAAATCAACTTGAGCAGCACTCCAAACCCGCCATGTTTTCCATTTCTCAAAAACCCTAACTCTCAAATCCCCAAATCCGAATTCGCGACGCAACAACAATGAGACAATCCGGCGACGGACCTCCAAACAGAGAGCTTTACGCCCTTCTCCACCTCTCACCAGACGCTTCCGATGAAGAAATCCGAAAAGCCTATCGCCAATGGGCTCAAGTCTATCATCCCGATAAGTACCAATCCGCTCAGGTCAGCTTAATATTACCTAAACCAGACTTTAGGGTTTCATTTTAGTTAAGTTTTGATTTTTTGTAAAAATGATGTTTGTGCAACACATTGACTGCCAAATCATATTTTAGGTTTCAGTGTTCACTAAATTTTAATTATTGATTGAATCATATTTTTGAATCGGAATTTAGGGCTTATTGTTTAGTAAAGCGTAGTTTTTTTATTGATTTCGATGTATACACATTGACTGTTTGCAGATGAAGGATGTGGCGACACACAATTTTCAGAGGATATGTGAAGCGTATGAAATACTAACGGATGTCAATAAGAGGCAAATATATGATATTTATGGAATGGAGGGGTTAAGGTCAGGTTTGGAATTGGGGCCAAAGCTAAGTAAAGCAGATGAGATTAGAGAGGAGATTGAAAGATTGATGCGATTGAAGAAGGAAGAAAAGGTAGCAGCAAATTTTAGGCCCTCGGGTAGTGTTTTGGCAACTTTGTCTTTGCCGGAGTTTTTGGATGGAGGAAGTCTTGTAAGAGGGTATGGTCATAGACATATTATATTATAAGTCTACATGTTTGGCTCTGTATTTTGTGGATGCTGAAATTTCAACATGATGTAGGTGTCAATGAGAATTTTCAGTTTGATTCTGCTGAATAACTATATATAACTGTATAAATAGGAAGAATTTAAAGGCTGGCTTTTAATTGTAGCTTTTGAAGTTGATTTAAATTTTGTAGCTTTTACTTGATTGCATATCCCCTGTGTCACTGCTAACTTTCAATCCCACGAATTCTGAAAACACTGGTGATGCGATCATGGATATGATCACTATATGAAATCTTCTATCATAACACGATGTTTCTCGTTGTTTATACCCCATTTAATGCTTACATGAATTTCAGCATGGCGATGTCAAGTGAGCTGCAATCACAGCTATCTAAAAGTAGTGCATTAGCTATTGGAGGAAACATGGTTGTTAATGGAAATGTTGGTGGAGGAGGGGCTACTGCAGTATTCAAGCATCAACTATCACCATTTTCGTCTGTTGAAGTTATTGGTGCAGTTGGATTACAATCACTTCTTGAAGTGCGAGCATCGCGGTTGGTGAATTGAATTCCTCATTTTATCTTTCCTCCAAAAGTGGCACTGTTATACATTACATCATCATGCTTGTTCTTGCAGCCAATTGACATCTCATTGTACTGCAACAATGGGCCTGGCAATGTCTTTACAAGATGGTTCGATCAATCTTACCAATGTGTGGACACGCCAACTCTCTGAGACATCAAATGGAAATGTATGAGTCTTTAAATATTTGTTTGCATTAAGCCACCACTATTTTGTGTGTAACGTTTGGGGAAATTTCAGTGGTCCATGATGGTGATGCTTCAAACTGCCCCTAGTTACAATGCTTGAAGTGAATATTCACTTAGAATTTTCCACTAACAGCTGGATATCATTACTTTGTTTAGATGGGTATGCGATCATTCATAGATTAGTTGAAAAAGCTTATACGTAAAGTTTTTTGAAGTATTGGCTCATTAAGAAGTGTCTTTCATCACTCCATTGCACTTCTGACTACATAATGGCGGTTGCTAAATTTCATTTTCTGTGTTGCCTTCAGATTCAATTATTGCTTGGCGAAGATCCATCAATAAGTGTGGGATGGCAGAAAAAGGATGCAAAAGTCTCTGTCGCTGGTGAAGTGAAGGTAATTTATTTTGAAACATGACCAAGATAAATCATCTCTCAGTCTTCTGAATGTCTAGACCCATTTTATCTGGAGTCGTTTGAGATTTGATGTGTAACTAAAACTCAACTTAAGGTCTTTTAATTAAATTATTGTGTCCGTGTTTTTTAATAATTGGCTATGTGGGTACACATTATGTCTTTGAAACTATCTGACACATTTTGCATTGCCTGCAGTTCGGTATCAGTTCTTTTGGAGCATCTGGCCAGTACACTCGACGCTTTTCCTCTAAGTCACATGGCCGTGTTGCAGGAAAAGTTGGAAGGTGGTTGTTTATCTGTAATGATAATGCATCTGACTTTTATTACATCTGATCTGATACCTACATAGTCAACATGCTTCTTACTCAAAATTACAATGTACATCTCATTAAGAAAAATAAGAAAAGATACATGTGATTCACTTGTAGATCAGTCCCGCTGTCTAATTTGTTGAGATAGTAGTATATTTGGTAACACTGAAGCGAAAGGGCACGCTAGTGTAGGCTTCTGTCACATTATAAGTATATTAAGATGGTTGATTTACCCCTTGTTATCATTAGGTTGTTTATGTTCACTCCAGTGTTGACATGCCTTTTATAACAGTCATGCGCTTGAAATTGAAATTGGAGGTGGGAGGAAGATATCAGAATTTAGCACTGTTCGCATGCTGTATTCTGTAGGCATTCAGGTAAGCTACCGAGCTAATCACATTAAAAGATTAATCGTGTATGGAAGTTCATAAAGTCACCTTCTTATTAGATATAGCTTCCGTATGGCGTTTGCAGAATACATATATTGTTCAAATACCATATCACATCTGTTTTTAATTTTTAGTTTGTCAATCTGTTTTCATTAAGAGATTATCTTGTTGTGCATTTAGGGCATCTTCTGGAAATTTGAACTTCATCGCAGTGGGCAAAAATTAATTGTTCCTGTAAGATTTTCTTACGCTCTTATCTAATGTACTATATGGGTAAAGTAGAGACGGGCAAGATAATTTCATGGATTGATTTGCAGATTTTGCTTTCTTCTACACTGAATCCAATGTTTGCTACTGGAGCATTTGTGATTCCAGCGTCCCTTTACTTTTTGCTTAAGGTCAGCCATTTATCTCTACAACTCTCATGTGCTTTGAGTTTGAAACTGTTTGGCAGTATGCACTTAGATTAGAGCTGCACAATCACCTTGTTTTATGCTATTTCAATAAATTATACCTTGAACCTCAATACTGTACCACCCTAGTTATAACTTATAAGTATTGGAAAGGCTCTATTGCTATTTGCCTAGAAGTTTTTTTACAAATCATTGACAGAGTCAATATTAATATTAATATTTATCAGGTCCATCTTTATAAAATGTCTTTTTTATCTGTTGCTCAGAACTACGTCGCCAAACCATATTTTTCAGACTTGAGCAAAAGGAGGCTCGCGAAAACACGGAAAGAACTGCATCTCAGGTGTGACATAAATCCTTGTGTTTGAGATGCTGATATGCTCTCAACAATAGTTTTTGAATCTTTACTAATTTGAAAGTTATTCATTGTTGCAAAAGTTTTGTATGAATTTTGCGACTGTATTCATTTTATGATGGCAGGTTAAGGAAGCAAGGGTAGCTGCAGAAAAAGCTCAGCACCTACTAGAAAATGTAGCCAACAGAAAAAAGAAGAAGCAATTAGAGACAGGTGGTCTGGTTATTATTTTAGCGCTATATGGAAATGCAAAAGCTTTAAAGAGAGACGGACCAAGAGAAATTAAAGAAGATGTGGGCTCACAAGTTTTTGATGTTACGTTACCTTTAAATTTCCTAGTAAGCGAATCAGGGGAACTTAAGGTAAGTTTATCACCTTTCAAATAATAATCAATTACTCTACTATTGTTGGATTTGGTTTCTGAGTACAATTATGCATTTGATCTCATATTTTTCACAGCTTCATGAGGGGGTAAAGAAGTCAGGAATTATGGGTTTCTGTGATCCTTGCCCTGGAGAGCTCAAGTTGTTGCATGTAGAGTACACTTATGCCGGTAACAGTTACGAGGTACAATTGTCATCCAAACAAATCTTAAATTCATTTCCCATCTGTTAAGTTTCCTTAACTGTCCATAAACTCACAAATGCTTTTATCAGGTGGATGTGGATGACTACGAGGCGTTGCATCTTCCAAACGAAGATCATAGAATATAACTTGATCTCAGTAACATCCAGTAAAGCTGTTTAGTACCGTGCAATTTTGCAATGCCGATTGTGTTGTACCATAGAATCCTTTCCTACCTGAACCCACCAATTAGGTTCAATACCGATTTTTTCTTCTTCTTCTTTATTCAGTCTAATTTATCAAAAAATAAGCAAAGCCAACTGTTGGCTTATTGATGGAAGCTTCGAGAAAGAGTGTGAAGTTCTATAGTTTAATTTTGTTGAATTTGAATATTAGGTATAAAAACTAAGGAAGAATGATCTGATCTACCTTGATTTTTTTGCTCAATAAGCATCGGTATGAAGGAATATTTTTTTATAAAAAATACATTTGAATTTGGATTAGCTCATTCAGCAGCCCAACATGTGATTCAATCTGGGCCATGGCGGTTCTGTTATCATGTAGCCATCCCATGCATACTTGTTACATACAGCCATGCAGGCTGCAATTTTATTTAATACCAGCATTAAAAACTTCTATAGTTTTTTCTTGATTAAGAAAGGCTAAAAGCCACGATAATACAAGGTGAGGACTTTAAAAGCTAGACAAATCTAGTCTGATCTTTAGACATAACAAATAAAACAAATAAGCCTGAGTCATGAAAATCAATTTGCCTACCCCATAACAAAGTTAGAGTTAACTAAAACTAAGAAGATCAGGTCACGTGTACAGATTTTATCAGTTAAATAAAACTTCCATGCTTATCCTCACAGATGATTGACACGCGTACTAAACATTATCCTCATCCACCTCAAGCACCGCCTTGGACAGCCGCCGCAACCAGGGGCGGATCCAAGGGGGGTGGCAGGGTCACTTGCCCCTCTAATCTCGAGAAAAACATATATTTAGATGTAGTTTTTGGAAAGATGACAGCTAAATAATGTGTTCTAGTGGTAACAAGTTTGACTTAAACCCTGCTGTTCTTGAGTTTGATCCCTACCAATGTCTGATTTTTTGAAACTCTGCCCCAGTGTTTTAAAACCCGACCCGGCGGGTTGATCCGGACCTAGTGGTCCAATCGGGTCGGTTCACATGTTGACCCGTTTATGCATTAAACTCGGTCAAACCCGGTCAAGAGCTGGTGACCCAGTGGATGACCCAGTTTTTATAAAAAAAGTAAAGTTTTAAGAACTTAAATAAAGAAAAAAAATATTTTGACTTTTTTCATTACAATCTCATATTTAAACTAATAAGTTATGACTTATATGCTTGACAAAAATAAGTAAACACAATATATAGTATTTTTATTAATAAATATATCATATTTTAAATTATTTTAAATTCATAATCTATTTAAATATAATTACATCATAATATACATTGACCCTCGGGTCGACCCGGTTGACCCATTAACCCAGTGACCCACCTACCTCGCCGGGTCACGGGTCGGTTCGGTTTTAAAAACACTGCTCTGCCCCCCTCTTCTAATCCGCTGGCTCCGCCACTGGCCGCAACAACTTCAGCCGCTACAACCTCAGCCGCTATTAAGCACCCACCACCACAAGACACCAGCTCAGACCTCCAGCACCGAGCCGCCGCATCCACCATCACAGTCACCGCAGACAGCTACCGCATCAACCTTAAGCCACCACAAAACACCCACCATCACCACTACAACCACCAAAAGGCGCCACCCAAAAACCTCCACCACTGATTCACTAGCCTCATAGACGAAGCAAAAACTCCAAAATTCAAAACAGACACCACTAACAACTAAAATAGATCTGACCACAAGAAAGTTGAAGAAATAGAATGAAAAGAAATAGGGTTGATTCAGAAGAGAAACCCATTTCATAATTTTCAAAAATTCTCTCCAAAAGGAAGAGAGAATTCTCTCTCTAAAAAAGAAGGGAGATGATTCTTTAAAAAAAACTTCTATAATTGATTCTCATCAGGATGGTCTCCTAGTGGGTAGAGTATTTTTATACGTATTTTTAGTCTAAGCTCAAATCTTGATCACATCTTGGAGAAGATGGAAATTATTTGGAAGCTTTTAAGTCTTGAGTATGGTGATGCCTTTATTTTGTCCGAGTTAAGTTACAGTAGATTATATAACAATCTGATAGTAATCTGAATTCAGTAAATATGTTTTTATAAAAAAATTCAATGAATTTGTCCGAGTTAAGTTACAGTAGATTATATAACAAACCGATACTCTCGGTCATCATGTTATTATTTAGGACAAAACAACATTGGAAGAACTAGAATGACAGCGAGAGATTTATTTACGTAGAGTAAAATTATACATATAAATCATCAAATACAATCTTTCGGTGAAGAACATAATTCATTGACCTAAATTTTTTATGGAAATTTTCAGCTACCAACTTGATTATCAAGCAGCCATACCCCTATCTAGAGTAACCATGCCCATCTTTGAATTCATGTGACTTAAATAAGTAACTAAACCCCATGCTCAGAGCAAACCTGAAGACATTGAATAGGTTTCATAAATTTTCAACAAACAACATGCTCCAGTTCCACTCCACCATTACTCATATGGTGCATGCATGAACACAACGCAATATATAAACAAGCCCAGAGGATCCATATCTTTAGACTCGGGAATACACAAAAACCACTTGAAATTTAAACCTTATTCTCTCTCAACATGGCAACTATAGAAACCCTAGCTGCAGCATGTCTTGTCATCACAATCATTTTTGTCTTAATCCGCAAAAAGATCACATCCCCATTAACAAACTGGCCCGTTCTAGGCCACTTTGCACCTCTGATCCTCTCCGGTTTGGAGATCAATGACTATGTAGCATACATGTTAAGCCTATGCGGGTATACTACTTCTCTCCAAGGCCCTTGGTTTACGGGCATTGGGTTTAAACTCACTAGCGATCCTGAAAACATTCACTACATATGCAGCTCCAACGCTTCAAATTACAATAGAGGGAAAGGGTACAAAGACTTGTTTGAGATATGGGGAGATGGGGTTCTTGTTGCTGAATCAGATTGGTGGAAGTTCCAAAGGAAATTGAATCACTCACTAGTTAGACAAAGTGGGTTCATGAGTTTGGTTGAGAATGTTACTAATCAGAAGTTGAGAGATGGGTTGATGCCCATTTTGGATAGGGCCGAGGAGTTGGGACTTGTTGTCGATATGCAAGATTTGTCAAGGAGGTTTACATTGGAACTTACATGTAAGTTCTTGCTTGGAATTGACTTGGAGTCCTTTTCTAGTGATTTACCTGAAGTTCCGTTTTCCAAGGCAATTGAGGAGATGGAGGAGGCAATATTCTACCGGCATCTCAAGCCAAGTTGGTTGTGGAAGTTGCAAAGGTGGTTGGGAGTTGGGGTTGAAAGGATGTCAAATAGAGCGAAGGGTGTGTTGGATGAGTTTGTTTACAGACAAATATCATTCAAGCGTGATAAGATGGCTGTGGAGGGTAGGATTGATGAAGATGGAGATATGGATATGCTTTCGAGATTTATGGCTGTAAGGGAAGAGGCAAGTAAAAGCCAAACTGATGGTACTTTTTCAAGTGCAAATAAGGTGATGTCTGATAGGTTTCTGAGAGACTCAGTTGTGAACATGTTGACAGCTGGGAGGGACACAACTAGTGTGGCTTTTGCATGGTACTTCTGGCTGGTTTCGACCCACCCAAAGGTCGAAGAGAAGCTAAGAGAGGAGATGAAGGAAGCATTTCAGCTTAAAGATGGTGATAAATGGCCTTTTCCAAGCTACCAAGGTATGTCCAAGCTAGTGTATTTACATGGAGCTTTATGTGAGACTTTGAGATTGTATCCTCCGGTACCCTTTAACCGGAGGACGTCGATTGCTGAGGATATGCTTCCTAGTGGGCATAAGATTGGGAAAGAGGAGGAGGTTATAATGTCAGTGTATACACTGGGAAGGATGGAGAAGGTTTGGGGAGGAGATTGTTTGGAGTTCAAGCCAGAAAGGTGGATTTCGGAGAAAGCTAGTGTGGTGCATGTGGGTTCGAGTAAGTTTAACGCATTCAGCAGTGGAGCGAACCAGTGCTTAGGAAAGGAACTAGCTATGCTTGAGATGAAGATGGTGGCTGCTGCTATTGTGTGGAGTTACCATTTTAAGGTGGTGGAAGGGCATAAGGTTAATGCTGATAAGTCTATAATGTACTACATGAAACATGGTCTTAAGGTTCATGTCACTAAGAAGTGAGGTATATCATATATTTATATGTTGATGGTGTGTTAAGATTTAAGGTGAATGTAATGGCACTATATTGAATTTGATTGCATACACTATATACATTTATTTAAATAAAATCATGCTATAGTTTTCAATTCGTGTTTCATATCAAACACTAGTACAGATTCTATTTTCAACAGCGCTTGTTATTAAGCGCTGTAAAAAAATTTAGATCTTTCACAGCGCTTTAAATAGAAAGCGCTGTAATAAATGTATTTAACACAGCGTTTATTAAACAAACGCTGTACAAAATATACAACAGCGCTTTTATTATTAGGCGCTGTTTAAGTTATATTTTTAACAGCGTTTTTTTGGAAAAGCGCTGTTAAAAATACCAATTAAAACAGCGCTTATATTATAAGCGCTGTCAAATGTTCACTGCAGTGCTTATTCATATAAGCGCTGTCATAAGTTCTACTTTTAACAGCGTTTCAAGGTAAAAGCGCTGTTGAAAGTCTTAATTTAGAAAAGCGTTGTCTAAAAATAAGCGTTGTTATTACTATACGACAGCGCTTATAAAAAAGCGCTGTCTTTTATTTTAATTTATTTTAATTTTTTGAAATGTTTGTAAAAATAATAATGCTTTGGTTTTTAACTTATTAAAGCGCTTGATACAGAACAGAGGATGGTGAGTTTTTGGAACAACAAAATGGATCACCCTAAGAAGGTGCAAGTTAGAGGTGCATTTTAGCAGTTTTTGAGCTTCCGGTGTCAGAATTGGACCCATAATACCTCGTTTCGAAGAGAACGACGAGCCCGTCACAAATCACGAGCTTTGCTCGTGAGGTATGCTATTTTTTGGGCAAA
>QZGG01003660.1:0-21488 GCA_006409495.1 Sedum album | reverse complement strand
GCTCAAAAAAAATCTATACATTATATTGAAAATTATCATTTTAGTGAATGTCTTTGTGGAGAAGAAAATCGTCTAGTCTTAAATTTGGTATCGGAGATGCAGCGTACAGCAGATTGCAGCTAATTAATATTTTTATATTCTAAAATCCTATCTAAACCATTAGATTTATATATTCATTACAAACTACTGTTTGCAGCACTGGATCTCATTCCGTATTATGATCTCACTTTTACTAAATAGAAAAATCATCTAGTGAAATATAAGATTAGACAAGTCTCTTTTTAGTTGCAGAAAAATAAAATGACAAGTTGAAGGGTTAGTGTTTGTGCAACATCGCATAACAAAACTAGATATTACATATACCCAAACTGCAAGATAATTTACAAATACTGCATAAGGAGTAGCGGCCTAGCGGTCAGCCACTCGGTTTCTGGTTTCAGAGGTCGGTGGTTCAAGCCCTCCTGAGTGCATATCCGCCTTGAGTATGGGGTTTGTCCATTCCTTGAACGATGAAGTAGTGATAATTTTTTTAAAAAAAAAATTTACAAATACTGATATCTGAAAAGGATGAAAATTACCCTCCCAAGTAAGAAAAAATTAAAATGCAGGGAAGCCTGCCATCAAAATCACAGCAAGCACACCATTCTATATATAAACAATTTCGATAAACGATTTTCACACTATGAAACACTCTAAGAACACCATTCAATCGTTTATAAGAAGGCCACTGTCGAACTGGGAAGTTCGTGGAATAATAAGTTCTCACTTCATAGTTTGCTTACGGAAGAAGTTCAGATCCCAGCAGCGCATCCAACCATCTATTAGGTTATTTGATGGGCTTTTTTCAACTGTCAATGTTGCCTTGGTATTACCGACCAGGTTACTGCTTGATGAGCTTTGTGCATCTGCTGAAACATTGCTGGGAATGTTACTTGCACTCTTTGGATCCACTACAGATTGAGAAACAGCATCTGATTGAATTGCATGCGTTATCTTGTTTTCTGGAGTTGGATCCTGGATGGCGCTTGATGAAGTGCAGACAGATGTTGTTGTCTCGCTATGGCCTGATATTGAAGCACGTTTCACCAACTTGTTGGTAGTCATGACATCGGATGAGTTTGTTTCAATGCTACCACTAGGTGACGTTTCTTCTTCCTCACGAGTTTGTATCATTTCCATGTCTTTCAACGATTCCATCACTGCTCTCATGATCATCTGCACTTGCGATGTATGAGTAAATTACGACACTTAAAGCCTACGTTGCTATTACCATGCCGAAAAATCAAGAACCTGTTCCTCATCCGCTGCCGTATTTGGAAAATAAGTCACATTATTAAGTGCATACTCCACATATTGATCATCGTCTATGGAGGTTGGAACATGAGGGCCATAGGGGTTGCCATTAGCCAATTCAAAGCTTATCATTTTAGATGATGCCTCAGACGAACTGGTTTCACCTCCTCCGTCCTGCAGGTAAACACCAATGTCAGTGAGACATTTTAGACTATGTTAGGTAAATACTAACTACTAAATAATTTGAATATAAGATTAGTGAAGTTTGAGGCATTGGTTAAACATGCGGAATTGGAGAGCGAGGGAGAAGTGCTTGTTAAGTAAAATAGCAAGCATTTCATGAAGTTTGCTCTTAAAAAAGATTAAAAAACAATAGGCCACAGGGCATGTGGGGTTACCTGCACGTCCGAAGATTTATTTCTTGGTGATAACTCTGATGGAACCTGACAGATACCACAAAATGTGAGCACGATCACTTTATGATAATTAGTATATTTACATCAGCACTGCTCAACAATCTACTGTAACAAACAAAGCTTCCTATGGTCACATAAAATGAGTGGAGAACCCGCTTCTCATGCCAGTTACCAATGCAAAATGGACGTAGGTTTAACCCAATTATTACCAGTATGAAGTTATTTTCATAATAAATATGATTCATACTGCCATCAACTGACCTCCATGCGACTCATAGCTCTTTTAGAACGAAGTTGGCTAATTGCTTCTTCAGTGCTGACTGATGTTGCGTCTGCTGCTGACGACCATAAAATTCAGTTTCTGAATAGTGGTTAGTTAAAGACAAACTTAATTCATACAAGACTGTGTAGTGGTACCGCTTGAAGGGCCAAAGGATTCACGATCTACATAACCTAGCCCATGCAAGACGTTCCAGCTGTCCTGTAGAACGGAAGTCAATATTATCGTCTTGAATATTAAATGTTTATGAACCAGTAAACTAGCAAAGAACCTTGTCAAAAAAGTCACGTGTTGTGTCTATGTATGTTGCCCCTTGTTCATCCTCGGGGGGTTGCAAGACATTGTGAAAGAATATATTGATTGAATCAAAATAAAATTGTGGGCGAGGCGAGTTATGATCTCCCTCAAACTTGATAATATTTTTGTCACCCTGGCCACAACAATCTTTATTTGAGAAAACTACAAAATACAGAATATTGTGCAGAAGTTACTACACCGATGTCTGTGTCAAATATATTTCATAAGTATTTTCTACGTAGATCAAGCATTCGAGAAGTAATTTTTCTGTAATTTTTTGCTCGTTGTATTTTAAAACTGCAGCCACTTTAACATCTACTATCATTCAGATTAAACTTCTATGAGGCTTCTTGCTTTTATTCTCTTAAGGTACGGCGGTGATAGAGAAGGACTAAGAAGAAAGTACTAACCACATATGCCTCAAATATGCGGTCTGAGTGATGAGGGTTGATAAAGTCATCATCAATCGCATGCCCCAGCAAAACTGGCACAAAACAAGACTTTGCTACCTGCTCAAACCAGAAACCAAAACTGAGTAAGTGACATTATTATTATTTGAGAATAACACATATCACGATTAAATGTGAAACCTTGATGGTGTTGAGGTCCATTATGTCAAATTTGGCCTTTTTCAAGATGGATTTTCTCATGAACTGGATCGCAAATTTTACCTAATACACCAGGAAACCGACATTATATTAAAATACATCCACTACGAGAAAAATGGTGAGAATAACAATCCACTGCCTTACAGTGAACTTTGGTAAGCGAATCTTATACGTATCTACAAGTTCCATCATAAGGTCAACCAAATCAGAGAATGGGCTGTCGAGAACCATCCCAGCAATGGAAGGATCCTCGGCTCCGTACATTAGGCTGAAAATAAGTATAATCAGTTACAGAGCATCTAGCAAAAAACATAAAAGTGAAGTGGACAGCTGATCTAACAAGCTCAACATATAGCTGAAATCACGACTTTTCATGATTAAATGAATGCATATTACATACCTAGTGACAGCACCCATTGAACGACCCCAAAGAGCAATCATGGAAACATTTCCATCGCTCCTCAAATATTCAACAACCGCTTTCAGATCATCCTTCTGAAATTCGTAAACAGAAATAGTACTTTAAACACACGCTAGCAATTGGAAGAATATAATGGTTTTAAAGAGTCGCTGTCAACTCTTATTCATCAAGGTATTCCATTAAATGAGACAGCTTCTTAAAAGACTATTGTTTGACATGAGTTCTAGACTTCAGACTTCAGCACTTACTTCATTCCAACCCAAAGTTACATGCTCTCCGCCAGATAGTCCTGATCCCGAGAAATCAAGAGTGAATACAGTGATATTTGATGGCAGCAATATGATAGCAGCTTCACTGGCATCGGCCCTACATCCACTGTAAAATAAGGAAACCAAATGTCAGAAAAATAACTTTCTTGCATGGACACTAATATATCATGATTAGCGTCACACTAAAACAATGAAATTCAATAGCAGTAATACAACGAAGGTTTATGCATCTCTTTGTGACTTCAGCATCTAGATGATATTTAAACGCTAGCATTCTTTGCAAGTACATTATATTTCTCCATATAAGTTGAATGGGAACTAAAGCTTCATACATGGTTTTCAACTTCAAATCAAAGGCATCATCTCACACAATAAATTATCGTAAACTGGCATTGGGCCATAACGGCAAAAAACACTGAAGTCAACCTGTTCCCATGGCAGTAAATTACACAAGGAAGAGGCTTCTCATTTGGGCTAACAATGGGCACATAATGGCTGCACTGGAGTACAATTCCACGGCTATTTTTTATCTGCATTGTCAACCAATATTTCACAAATACACAAATAAGAATTTTAGATGCTTATATTACACAATAAATATGATCTCAATTAGTGGCAGAACTAAAGGCAAGAAAAATAATACTCCTAAAATAATGAACATTAAGGTCTTACAGAGCCACAGGCCACAGCGTCACACTAGTGAATTTCTTAATTACAACCATACCTTTCTGGCATAAATATGTTTTACGTTTAAACAAATTATTTTCAGTTCATTACAGTCAAAGTTGAGTCGGAGAAAAAAACACATTTAGCACAAGTCTTGGCTTAGACACTAACCACGAACCAAAACAAATAAACAGCGGGCACTTTGTTAACACTTACCTCAATATCTTTCCGCTGAAACAATTTTCCTCTCAGCATGAACTCTTTCTCTAACAGGTCATTTTTTGGGTCATAGTCAGCTCTGAATATGAAAAAAACATTATAATCTATTTCAAAATTTCAAGCAAAAAGCCATTCCAAGACCAAAAACTGAATCAATCCAAAAATCCATGTCATCTAAAGTCAGACCTCCATAAAGGGTCCCCAAGAACATAAGATTCGGAATCGTATAACTCCAAGATTGAAACTTTCCATCACACTAACCAAAACCCTAATTCAAAATCTCCTAAAATTTCCAAAATTCAATCTGAATCGAATCGAATATGTATTGAAATCGAAAAGGGGTTACCTTGGGGGTCGGATGATGAAGTTGACGAGCTGCTCCATGAGGGTGAGGATCAGAATTGACTGGAATTCAGATTAGGGTGGACATCATGAGGGTGTGCGATCTGGTTGTGTGCTGCCTCGACTGCTTGGTTGTCACAATTTTGATTCGAGAAAAAAGTGACAACCAAACTTTCTCTCTTTATTTAATCAAACATTTCTTCTGACACCGAAAAAACATAAATCGATCGTATTATTCTTTGATCTAATACAGCACGCAAAATAAATAAATAAAATATAAAAGTAGGAACAAAGTAAAAAGTTCATAAAGACAAGTTAATGGTGAGTTAAAATTAAGAGATACGTTACATTATTGTAAGAGCCAATGACATAATTTTAATTGTCGTTTTGATTAATTAGACGGTGAAAAATACGTGTGGTTAGATTGGACGTTATTTTTTTATTAAATCTCATCCGTTGAATTATTAATAATCAACGATAGAGATTATGTCTCACCGTCTTATCAAAAGTTACATGTCCTTCTTGAACTTTACTATGTTAGTTACACATAATTTCATCGTTAATTATTAGGATAATGTTAGTTACACATAATTCCATCGTTAATTATTAGGATAAACATCAATAATAGATGCTTGGTCACCGATACGAGCTGCTAAAAGTCTAGAATGTCCGAAACATATGTCACCAAATTCCCCTAGGACACCACGACCTAGGACTTTTTACCTTAAAAAATCATGTTATTTAGGTGACATATAATTCGGTCGATGTCGAATGTTACATATGCCAACTTTGTGACAACCCAAACTAAGGATCGAGAATGTTGCTCAACAAACAAACTAAGCAAGCCTCTTATTCAGTAAATGTCAAAATATTTTAAACAGCAGAAACTAAGTAAGAATAAAGGAAATGTGTAAACATCTAGTACAACGGAGCGTTTAGACAAACAACTGAAATAAAATAAGAAAAACTTGATGAGATGATTGAATGGCATCGTGCTGGAAGCGAATGACTCGACATTGCAGAGAACTGATGTGACTCTCAATAAAAGACCGATCCTGAGAATTTGGGGGCCCCGGTAAAAACAAAATTAGGCCCCTTTTGTTGAATTTCTATATGTTGAATTTCTAACAAAAAAACATTCAAATAGCCCCTTGAAAGAATGGGCTTTGAACGACCGTCCCTTTTGTCCTTTCATCGGGGTCGGGGTTGGTCTCAATCACTGATTCTCTTATCTGGAAAAAGTGTGAGATAATAACGGGTGAATCAAATTGACTTAGTGATTAAATAACATTTGATGTAAGAAAAATGTTAAATAGCATACGAATCTACGCACCCATGAAAAATATAAGATTTCTTTTCCACAATCCCAACGTGCAATTTTTCATGGGGGTTGAGTAAGACTCTCTTTGAGGGGCATTTTGGTCATTTTAAATAAAAATACCAAAAAAAAGAGATTAAATCTCTTACTCTCTTGCGGTACATGCAGCAAATTAAGATTCAAAAATATCAGCCAAGTTGGACTAATTAATTTTTTTTAATGGAAGAGATTAGGTATAAAGTGCTAGTTTTGGTATAAAATATAAAACTATCCCAACCGTAGATTGATTTCAATCTAACGGTTCAAATACGCATCTAAATACTTACCAAAATAACAATAAAGGATAAATTCGTTATGTTACAAAAATAATTATATTTAAAGATTATATTTTCATATCATATCATAAAAATCCTCCAACAAATTTTATCAATTACGTTAACATTCTGGTTCAGATCCGTAGTATGAAGTCGCAGTAGTGTTTTTGGTCGGTTATACTGTTTTAATTGCAATTACGATTCTTAATGGACATGGTCCAAAATATCGTAGTGTATGGTTCTAGAACCATATAGTTCAAATATTTGGACCATATCAGAATTGATGATCCTATTTGAATCTTTTCGTCGATATGGTTCAAGTATTTATATTGGATGGTTCTAGAACCATAGTTAGCAAATTGATGGACCATACTAGATAATGAAAATGATAATATGGTTTTTGTAATATGGTTCATGAACCAGATAGTGATAATTTATGAACCATTCAAGCATTTCGCATATTATATCAAACAATTCAATGATCGCCAACCACTATTGGATTATGAATCAGAAACTCAGTATTTTTTGCATTGCTTGTTCAACAAAACATCAATTATGAGTAATAGTATCAAATGATCCTAAAATACACGAATTTTTTCCGTATGCAGCCTAAGACATCAATGTCAGTCTTCTATTTTAATCGATTTTCAACTCATCGTGGCTCCAAGTCAGTATTCGCACAATGTATAAGTTCCTTAGCTTATCTACCACTCTTTTCTAAACCTGCAAAAAACATTCAACATGGTATTATATGTTCCAGCCAATTACAAAATAGTCTGCGAGTATGGTTCAATAAATTGATAAACATGGTTCACGAACCATAATCCACAATTATTTGGACCATACTAATCGAGTATATTCATGAACCATGATTAACAATTTGTTGAACCTTACAGTATATTCATGTTTAACAAACTGTATCAACCGGATCGCTGCTGATGTTTTATAATTGAAAGTCGATTCGCAATGTCAGACATCAAATGTCGCACAAAACGAAAGCCTAACTAAATCGCAACAGTTAAAAGAAACCCTAGTATAATAGACATGTGCGTGACGGATGATAATAATCAACGCGGATGATTACAACAGGTGTGAGTGGCAGACACGGCTGAATTCGTTTCTTCGTTTGATTTTCAGAGGTTGTTTCACAATTTCAAAATACCCTAATTTTTGGATTGAATTATGATTTGTGAAACAACCTTATTTTGTTCTTCCTAAATTACGCTCGCATTTAATTTCGAATTATTTTAATTCCATATTTGGTAACTTTTTTTTATTTGATTTGGTTATAAATATGGTCTGTTGATCTAATTTATATAACGGTTCATATTAGTATATATTTTATACACATAAGAGATTTTATACCAGATCTTCACCCTTTTTTTAAAATGTTAAACTTGCTTTCAGGTAAAAGTTGATATTTTCTAGTAGGGGTGTGCATGGGTCGGGTATGGACGGGTTTGGCTTTGTCCGTACCCGACCCGAAAAAATATTCGGGTTGGCTTTTTAAACCCGAACCCAACCCGATAAATTAACAGTTAACCCGAACCCGTCCATACCCGACCCGAAAAAATGAAACAGTTCGGTTACTATTAGAGTGGGTGAATTACTATAGGATTCCTTTGCCACTTCATCAACGACGTAGCGTGTGTCCCTACTACCTCCAAAAGCATTAGTGGTCTTGCCCATAAGTATTGTCATTAAAGGATTACAAACACCATTTCCACAGCCCGCAACTGAACCAACGATCATTAAAAACACATCTTTGGAGTCTGCATAGGAGAACAACTTGGAAAACGGGACAGTGTTGGTTTTCCCCCTTTTTTTGCGTCCCCTTGTGGCAGTTCTTTCTTTTCATCAGTTTGCTGAGGTTTATCAGTCTCTACCAACTTAGTTTTACTTGTCAGGTTTGCAAAGCTAGCTTCCTCGGCATCAATCTCCGTATCAACTTTCTTGTCTTCTGCCATATCTTTCCAGTTGCAGTCTGTCACCAAAATCTATAGGGAGCTGCTAGGCCGTGTTAAAGAACAAGTTTAGAGCTGAAGGATGCAAACCATAACACAATCAAAAATAAAATCATGAGTTGGTAAAACAGATATGCTAAAGCACTAAAAAATAAATTACCAGTGATGCTAGAGAGAGCCCATTTGAGTCTTATTGAGAAACCATAAGAGATTTTAGGTGCTCTGTCTGTAGCTAGCATTTTTTCTGTATGTCTTTACACGAGTTGCAGAACTGCAAAGATCCTCATCAACGGACGGCAGTCGGTGTAAACAGCATTCACCTCCAAGGAAATACACCGTCACCTCCATTCAATTAGGCAGTCACGTACGAAGCAGGACCCCTCAGTCGGCTCAGCTTGCATCGGATCCAAGCTTCAATATACATCAATCTCAATGTCTTCTATCTTATCAGCAAATTTCTTGAACTGTCCAGACAAAATCAAACAAAAAAGAATAGCATAAGCCTCAATTCTCATCCCACACACATATCAAATTGAATTTAATCCTAAAATTGACTGCACTAAAATCTTCAATCCAATTACAAACAGTTGAAATTTCCATGCTCAAAACAAGCAGCAAGTGACTAACCACAAAACGTCGCCGTCCGGGCCCGCTGTTGAGCGATTTAACAGCTGCGGCATGAGCTGGTGTAATAGAATACACGAGCCAGGTTGAGCTCGTCGCCAGTTGCGCCGCCATCGACTTCAGTTTGAGCTGAGTTTCAAATTAGGTTTTGGCGCTTTAGGTTTTATGTAACAGGGACCTTGTTGTAATTAACTGATAGTTCAAAGTGTAATTAGTTAGAACAATAGGGACCTTTTTGTAATTAGCTGAAGTCTGTAACAGATATAACAGACTCCAGCACTCTGTTTTTGATCAATGAAAAATATCAGAGTTTTCTCTCAATTCTTGCGTTCTTGATCTCGATTCGGACCTCCGGCGATCTCCGATCAGCGCGTTTCACATGGTATCAGAGCCGGCGCCGGCGAGGTACGCATCTTGATTCGGTGTTCTTGCTGTTATTTGCAATTTTCTGTTGTTCTTTCATTTTTGAGTTCTGGTAATCTCCAATGGCTGCTCCAACTGTTGCTGATGGTTCATCTGCAAGTTCTGGTAATCGATATGATCGTCAGTCCGATGATCCATTGTTTGTCAGCAGTAATGAGAGTATAGCATCAGCCTTAGTGAGTGATCCTTTGATTGGAATTCAGAATTTCGTTTCATGGAAGAAATCAATGGAAATGGCTTTGGGAATGAAATTGAAGCTTGGATTTGTTAGAGGTCATTTTCCTAGACCTTCAGATCCTTATGAGTTAGCGAAATGGGAAAGGTGCAACAATGCTGTCCATACTTGGCTATTGAATTCTGTGTCCAAGGAGATTGGAACTTCAATTCTTCATTGCAGAGATGCTATGCATGCCTGGACAGTTCTACAGAATAGGTTTGGTGGATCAGTTCGCCCTAGACTGTATTCTTTGCGAAAAGAAATGAATTCTTTAGCACAGGGTGAGATGAATGTTTCTGGTTACCATGGAAGGTTGTTAAGCCTGTGGGATGAGCAAGATGCCTTGCAAGAACATGCATCATGTGATTTAGGCATTAACTGTAAGGCTGCAGAATGTTCAGAAAGAAGGGAGACTGAGTACAAGATCATGCAGTTCTTAATGGGCTTGAATGAGATACATAGCCAGGTCAGAACTCAGATTTTGAGCATGAAGCCTATGCCTAGCTTAGATGAAGCTTACAATATGGTTTTGGAGGATGAAGTTGAGAAACATATGAATAAAGTTGTTACATCTGAGATTTCTGCTCTTTACAGTCAAAAGAATTCTGGACAACAGAACAAGAATGGTGATGGTTCAGGACAGAAAGAAAAGAGGTTTTGTAGTCATTGTAATATGCCTGGTCATACAAAGGAAAAGTGTTTCAAGTTACATGGATATCCACCTAACTACAAACAGAATAAGAACAAGAATTCCAAGGGAAGTACAGCACACAATGCAGTGACAGTTGTTGGAAATGCTTCTGAGAATCCAGGTCAAGCTCCTGCAAATCAGATTCAGTTGGGATCAGTGAGCATGAGTCAAGACCAGCTTAACAAACTCATGAATTTTCTGAGCACATCCAGCAGCAATGATCATATAGCAGGTATTATCTGTCTTACATCTTTTGATAATTGTTCTCATGAATGGATTATAGACAGTGGTGCAACTGATCATATAACTCCATATGAACATTTATTACATGATGTTAAGAAGATAGATCCTCATAGTGTGTTGATGCCTAATGGAGAATCTGTGTTAGTCAAAGAAATGGGGACATGTAGACTGAATGAGAATATAGTACTGCAGAATGTTTTACTGGTTCCTAGAATCAAGTTTAACCTGCTAAGTGTCTCAAAGCTTGTACAAGATTCAAAATGTACAGTTTTGTTCACTAACAGGGAATGCTTTATTCAAGACCTAACAAGACAGACTCAGATCAAGATTGGTGATTGCAGTCAAGGGCTATATCAACACAAGGAATCTCAGACAAAATGTTTACATACAAAGCAGAATACAAAGCAATTTTATCTGTGGCATAAAAGGCTGGGTCACGTTCCATTTTCTAAACTTTCAGAAAGTTTGAAAAATTTCATTCCTGATTTGGGGTGTAAGAATGATTCAGTTCAGTGTGAAATATGTCCATTAGCAAGGCAGACAAGACTTCCTTTTTCAGATTCAGTTTCAACTACTGTGTCAGTTTTTGATATGATCCATGCAGATGTATGGGGTCCTTACAAAACTCCTACACTGTCAGGCTCAAAATACTTTCTAACAATTGTAGAAGATAAATCCAGAAGTGTATGGGTTTTTTTGATGTCATCAAAAGCAGAAGTCTCAGACCATTTGATTCATTTTTTCAAAATGATACATACTCAGTTTGACAAACAGATAAAAATACTGAGAACAGACAATGGAGCTGAATTTTTGTCAACAAAACTGAACAATTTTCTTCTAGATAAAGGCTGCCTACATCAGAAAACTTGTCCCTACACACCGCAGCAAAATGGTATAGTTGAAAGAAGGCATAGACACTTACTTGAAATTGGGAGAGCACTGAAGTTTCAGTCAAAAGTTCCAGACTGTTTCTGGGGTGAATGCATCTTGACTGCTGCATACATAATCAATAGAATACCATCAAAGGTCATCCAAAATAAGTCACCTCTTGAAGTATTACTAAATGTGCAGCCAAAGTTTGATCATATGAGGACTTTTGGATGCTTATGTTTTGCTACCAATGCCAGTCCTCACAAAAGTAAGTTTGATCCAAGAGCTAGACCTCACATTTTTCTTGGATATCCTTATGGACAAAAAGGTTACAAACTTTTTGATTTAGAAACACATTCTGTAGTAATCAGCAGAGATGTTGTTTTCCATGAAGAGGTTTTTCCTTATGCAGAGTCTACTTACCCAATGGATACTCAGAGATCTAATGAGGTATTTCCTAGATATCAACCTATTTCTGAAGAGATTCATGATGAGTTTCAAATTAGGTTTTGGCGCTTTAGGTTTTATGTAACAGGGACCTTGTTGTAATTAACTGATAGTTCAAAGTGTAATTAGTTAGAACAATAGGGACCTTTTTGTAATTAGCTGAAGTCTGTAACAGATATAACAGACTCCAGCACTCTGTTTTTGATCAATGAAAAATATCAGAGTTTTCTCTCAATTCTTGCGTTCTTGATCTCGATTCGGACCTCCGGCGATCTCCGATCAGCGCGTTTCACATGGTGTTGCCATATTTGCGGCAAACTGCCTTTCTTTATCCGCCGACCTCCACTTTTTATACTGTGATAATCCTCCGGCGAAGAGGAGCGAGAAGGCAGCTTTGCAAACTCAGCTTTCGAACCCCTACTATCGTAATTAATTTTATTTAATCATCGGGTCATCCGTTCGGGTCGGGTAACCCGATGACTAACCCGAACCCGTCCACAATTTACTGTTCATCGGGTCCACCCGACCCAAATAGCTCGGATCTCGTCGGGTTAGCGGATCGATTCGGGTGGTGCACACCCCTATTTTCTAGTGTAACCGCAACGGCCAAAGGGCAATCCTTGCTAAGGCAATAGCAGGCCCGGTCCGGAAGTTCGGTATCTCATGGGCGATTTTTTTTGGGCCCTAAAAATAATTTTCTAGTTCTAATAAAAAAAAATTAAGAATGTGGGACTCCTTGAAAACAAATATCCCATTAAATTCACTACGCTACCAAAAGTAATTAATAAATTTTCTCATACAGAACTTATATTATTGGCCATTTGGAGAGGCTATCCCTGAATCGTCACCCCTCCAGCCGACCAGCCAGATATGAGTTATGATTCTATAGTACAGCATAAGCTAGAAATGTTTGGTTTTTAAGATTAAAATGATAAACATCCCCAATTCAAGGTACATATGATGCTAAATTATCAAGGAAATACTTATCCTACTTTTCCGCATTTTCCTGATTTTTGATACCTAAAACAACTAGTGCTGAAAAATGTGGAACAGATTCCTGGATGCAAAGCTAGAGGTTGTTCTTTAGTCTCAGCTTGAGGACATCTGACAAGCAAAGTAAAGAACAAAACACTTTCCTTGATTCTCAAGGTACTTCCATTTCATATCATCTATTTAATCCATCTTTTTTCTCAGATCATCACATGTTTTGAGTTCCTAAGGTTCATCATCTGATATCATACATGGCTTCAAGATCCGCAACTTCGGTCCTCTTGTTCCTCAATTTGGTGATATACTTCATCATCATTGTGATCGCGTCATGGGCTATGAACCACGCGATCACACACTCTCACGAAGCAGGTAAATTTAACATCCATAAAGTTTATAATTTTTGTGTATGTTTGAAGTTGGGAGATTGTATTGAAGTATTTTTGTTTTCTAGCTTCGGGTTTGAAAATTCCTGCGCATATATTTCCGATTTTCTTCCCAATGGGTAACATGGCGACTGGCTTCTTTATAATACTTTCGCTCATTACCGGTGTTGTGGGATTCATGACTTCCCTCACTGGCCTAAATGACGTTGTAATCGGAACTTCCGCAAACCTCCATGCCGCTTCTTCCTCTGCTACCATCACTTTGCTCCTGACTCTCCTCTCCATGGGGTCAGCCACATATCTATAAACTTTATTTGTATTTGTAGGTTATGTCATTTTTAACGGTTTTTTATTCTGTTGAAGATTGGCCTGCAAGGAAATTGACGTCAGCTGGGCGGGTTCAAATTTGGTATGCATTCGGTTTTATATATATTTTTAAAACCTGAAAATTTTATTATGACCTAAAGATCCTTGGCTTTGATTTTGTAGAGGGCACTTGAGGTTCTGACAATCATAGTGAGTGGTTCGCAACTGTTATCTGTGGCTGCCATACAGGTAGGACTTGAAGAAGCCGCTGTCGGACCAAGGATCCCCCGGTAGCCGAGTTTGAATAGCTACCAAGTACCAACAGCCTTGGATAATATGTTTTCAACATGTTTGTTTTCTTGTTTTGTTTGGTTTGAGAAATTGTTGTGAATTGTGATGCTTGTAATCATCAATAAAGGTGTGGAAACTCTGAATAAATGATGTCTTCTCCAAGTTACCACAAATACTTGCTGGCATGTAAAATACTAGATAGCTAGTTGAAAATGCCAAATATACAAACGTTGTAATGATGATGTGCCACACCTTAAAAGTCATGCTACTTTAGACAAGTTTATGAAGGAACCCTCCTGGCCCCAAACAATGCTCTTTGTAATCAACCACTGGATATCACTTGTTGGAGTTGCTAAGGCTAAGCCATCTCTTTCGGAAAAGAGTGAGGGATAACCTTGTTTACATCAGATTTCACTATGCAGAAACTACCACTAAATCAGCAAGTAAAATTACCAAAATATCCTTCATTCATGTCATTAGTAAGAAATAACTTTGAGCAATGTCATGATTTATATGAAAGAAAATTATAAAAACTTCTACGTTCAAAATCTTAAACATTACAATTGAAAAACTGAGATGGATGACTGCTAGATCAATACTCTTTGTGCTACTCATAACAAAACCTACTGATATGTTCGTATTCCTCCACTCCTTTTTATTTAGGAAATACTGAATTCACCGAGCGATCGGTGCTACCCTCATGCCCAAATACCATTTATGCCCCTCCCCTATATTAATATATCGAATGGCCAAGGAATAACTGAATGGGTATAAAAGACAATTTCCTTTCTTTAGCATCAGCCCATGCTGAAAATCAGTGCATTAATCCCATTACTCATTTACTTCTTATGCAATGAAAAACATTTTGATCATATTTGCTATTTATTTAACCCGACAAGTGTGAAGTAATTCTCTTTTGGCAAATGTAAAGCAGACACTCTGATACTAAAAGGTGCATTTTAATGGGTTGTGTAAAAAGCAAAGGATTCTCTGAAACCGAGATGAGCAATGATTTGGCGTGAGGTATTCAATATTGTTTCACCTTCGATCGAGAGATATGCTCTGTCTCTCTGACTTGCATTTTAGCATCATGCATGCTTAATAATGAGTTGAACTATATAATATACATAGTGTGATTTTATCATGAGGCAAAGTATGTGGATTATTTAGTGGGGAGATTAGGCAAAAGAGTGTTGCATTATGACCACATGACGTCTCTTCTCATACATATCACCTTTCAAACGAATCTTGAAAGGTGATATGTATCTTGTGGATTCATCTAATTTGGTGAACTTGTGGATCTCCTCTTTCATTCGTTGATTGAATTATTTGGATGCACCAGATTGTGCCACGTAGTTGCATTTTTCATGTACGCATCACGTGTGCATCACGTGCTAAACACGTGCAACTCACGTACATCATTAATGCGCTGGCACAATCTGGTGCGTCCAAAAAATGCAATCGACGGGTGCAAGAGGGGATCCACGAGTCCACCAAATTGGATGGATCCACACGATACATTTCCCATTTATATATTCATTTGCATTCAATTTTACATATGTAAATATAGGAAAAATATCAAGGAGGATGAATATCTTTTCATGATATAGTGAGATACAGTATCAAACGTTGATTAATAATAATCTAAGGAATGAGATTTAAATTAAAATAACCGTCAAAACCAACAATCCGTTATTTTTTCAATTTCAACTGCCAATTTAAAAATAACTTAATCTCAACCGTCATTAATCAAATCAATAGCAGAGATTAAATCATTTTGTATTACAAACATGTCACACTTGATCCTAACCAGGGGATTATACATATTACGGGATAGAATCATGAATGACGAAAAATATTTATAAGACGATATGACACTTAATCGTTGATTTGATTAATCTGACGGTTGAGATTAAAGTTGGTTTTAATTAATTGGGCGGTTGAATTTGCAAAAATACGGGCGGTTAGATTTAACGGCTATTTTATTTAAATCTCATTCCTTAGATTATTATTAATCAACGTTTGATACTGTATCTCACTATATCATGAAAAGATATTCATCCTCCTTGATATTTTTCCTATATTTACATATGTAAAATTGAATGCAAATGAATATATAAATGGGAAATGTATCGTGTGGATCCATCCAATTTGGTGGACTCGTGGATCCCCTCTTGCACCCGTCGATTGCATTTTTTGGACGCACCAGATTGTGCCAGCGCATTAATGATGTACGTGAGTTGCACGTGTTTTAGCACGTGATGCACACGTGATGCGTACATGAAAAATGCAACTACGTGGCACAATCTGGTGCATCCAAATAATTCAATCAACGAATGAAAGAGGAGATCCACGAGTCCACCAAATTAGATGAATCCACAAGATACATATCACCTTTCAAGATTCATTTGAAAGGTGATATGTATGAGAAGAGACGTCATGTGGTCATAATGCAACACTCTTTTGCCTAATCTCCCCACTAAATAATCCACATACTTTGCCTCATGATAAAATCACACTATGTATATTATATAGTTCAACTCATTATTAAGCATGCATGATGCTAAAATGCAAGTCAGAGAGACAGAGCATATCTCTCGATCGAAGGTGAAACAATATTGAATACCTCACGCCAAATCATTGCTCATCTCGGTTTCAGAGAATCCTTTGCTTTTTACACAACCCATTAAAATGCACCTTTTAGTATCAGAGTGTCTGCTTTACATTTGCCAAAAGAGAATTACTTCACACTTGTCGGGTTAAATAAATAGCAAATATGATCAAAATGTTTTTCATTGCATAAGAAGTAAATGAGTAATGGGATTAATGCACTGATTTCCAGCATGGGCTGATGCTAAAGAAAGGAAATTGTCTTTTATACCCATTCAGTTATTCCTTGGCCATTCGATATATTAATATAGGGGAGGGGCATAAATGGTATTTGGGCATGAGGGTAGCACCGATCGCTCGGTGAATTCAGTATTTCCTAAATAAAAAGGAGTGGAGGAACATATCAGTAGTTTTGTTATGAGTAGCACAAAGAGTATTAATCTAGCAGTCATCCATCCAGTTTTTCAATTGTAATGTTTAGGATTTTGAAACGTAGAAGTTTTTATAATTTTCTTTCATATAAAATCATGACATTGCTCAAAGTTATTTCTTACTAATGACATGAATGAAGGATATTTTGGTAATTTTACTTGTTGATTTAGTGGTAGTTTCTGCATAGTGAAATCTGACGTAAACAAGGTTATCCCTCACTCTTTTTCCGAAAGAGATGGCTTAGCCTTAGCAACTCCAACAAGTGATATCCAGTGGTTGATTACAAAGAGCATTGTTTGGGGCCAAGAGGGTTCCTTCATAAACTTGTCTAAAGTAGCATGACTTTTAAGGTGTGGCACATCATCATTACAACGTTTGTATATTTAGCATTTTCAATTAGCTATCTAGTATTTTACATGCTAGCAAGTATTTATGGTAACTTGGAGAAGACATCATTTATTCAGAGTTTCCACACCTTTATTGATGATTACACGCATCACAATTCACAACAATTTCTCAAACCAAACAAAACAAGAAAACAAACATGTTGAAAACATATTATCCAAGGCTGTTGGTACTTGGTAGCTATTCAAACTCGGCTACCGGGGGATCCTTGGTCCGACAGCGGCTTCTTCAAGTCCTACCTGTATGGCAGCCACAGATAACAGTTGCGAACCACTCACTATGATTGTCAGAACCTCAAGTGCCCTCTACAAAATCAAAGCCAAGCATCTTTAGATCAAAATAAAATTTTCAGGTTCTAAAAATTTAGAAATAAACCGAATTCATACCAAATTTGAACCCGCCCAGCTGACGTCAATTTCCTTGCAGGCCAATCTTCAACAGAATAAAAAACCGTTAAAATGAGATAACCTACAGATACAAATAAAGTTTATAGATATGTGGCTGACCCCATGGAGAGGAGAGTCAGGAGCAAAGTGATGGTAGCAGAGGAAGAAGCGGCATGGAGGTTTGCGGAAGTTCCGATTACAACGTCATTTAGGCCAGTGAGGGAAGTCATGAATCCCACAACACCGGTAATGAGCGAAAGTATTATAAAGAAGCCAGTCGCCATGTTACCCATTGGGAAGAAAATCGGAAATATATGCGCAGGAATTTTCAAACCCGAAGCTAGAAAACAAAAATACTTCAATACAATCTCCCAACTTCAAACATACACAAAAATTATAAACTTTATGGATGTTAAATTTACCTGCTTCGTGAGAGTGTGTGATCGCGTGGTTCATAGCCCATGACGCGATCACAATGATGATGAAGTATATCACCAAATTGAGGAACAAGAGGACCGAAGTTGCGGATCTTGAAGCCATGTATGATATCAGATGATGAACCTTAGGAACTCAAAACATGTGATGATCTGAGAAAAAAGATGGATTAAATAGATGATATGAAATGGAAGTACCTTGAGAATCAAGGAAAGTGTTTTGTTCTTTACTTTGCTTGTCAGATGTCCTCAAGCTGAGACTAAAGAACAATCTCAAGCTTTGCATCCAGGAATCAATTCCACATTTTCACTAGTTGTCTTTAGATATCAAAATCAGGAAAATGCGGAAAAGTAGGATAAGTATTTCCTTGATAATTTAGCATCATATGTACCTTGAATTGGGGATGTTTATCATTTTAATCTTAAAAACCAAACATTTCTAGCTTATGCTGTACTATAGAATCATAACTCATATCTGGCTGGTCGGCTGGAGGGGTGACGATTCAGGGATAGCCTCTCCAAATGGCCAATAATATAAGTTCTGTATGAGAAAATTTATTAATTACTTTTGGTAGCGTAGTGAATTTAATGGGATATTTGTTTTCAAGGAGTCCCACATTCTTAATTTTTTTTTATTAGAACTAGAAAATTATTTTTAGGGCCCAAAAAAAATCGCCCATGAGATACCGAACTTCCGGACCGGGCCTGCTATTGCCTTAGCAAGGATTGCCCTTTGGCCGTTGCGGTTACACTAGAAAATAGGGGTGTGCACCACCCGAATCGATCCGCTAACCCGACGAGATCCGAGCTATTTGGGTCGGGTGGACCCGATGAACAGTAAAATTGTGGACGGGTTCGGGTTAGTCATCGGGTTACCCGACCCGAACGGATGACCCGATGATTAAATAAAATTAATTACGATAGTAGGGGTTCGAAAGCTGAGTTTGCAAAGCTGCCTTCTCGCTCCTCTTCGCCGGAGGATTATCACAGTATAAAAAGTGGAGGTCGGCGGATAAAGAAGGCAGTTTGCCGCAAATATGGCAACACCATGTGAAACGCGCTGATCGGAGATCGCCGGAGGTCCGAATCGAGATCAAGAACGCAAGAATTGAGAGAAAACTCTGATATTTTTCATTGATCAAAAACAGAGTGCTGGAGTCTGTTATATCTGTTACAGACTTCAGCTAATTACAAAAAGGTCCCTATTGTTCTAACTAATTACACTTTGAACTATCAGTTAATTACACAAGGTCCCTGTTACATAAAACCTAAAGCGCCAAAACCTAATTTGAAACTCATCATGAATCTCTTCAGAAATAGGTTGATATCTAGGAAATACCTCATTAGATCTCTGAGTATCCATTGGGTAAGTAGACTCTGCATAAGGAAAAACCTCTTCATGGAAAACAACATCTCTGCTGATTACTACAGAATGTGTTTCTAAATCAAAAAGTTTGTAACCTTTTTGTCCATAAGGATATCCAAGAAAAATGTGAGGTCTAGCTCTTGGATCAAACTTACTTTTGTGAGGACTGGCATTGGTAGCAAAACATAAGCATCCAAAAGTCCTCATATGATCAAACTTTGGCTGCACATTTAGTAATACTTCAAGAGGTGACTTATTTTGGATGACCTTTGATGGTATTCTATTGATTATGTATGCAGCAGTCAAGATGCATTCACCCCAGAAACAGTCTGGAACTTTTGACTGAAACTTCAGTGCTCTCCCAATTTCAAGTAAGTGTCTATGCCTTCTTTCAACTATACCATTTTGCTGCGGTGTGTAGGGACAAGTTTTCTGATGTAGGCAGCCTTTATCTAGAAGAAAATTGTTCAGTTTTGTTGACAAAAATTCAGCTCCATTGTCTGTTCTCAGTATTTTTATCTGTTTGTCAAACTGAGTATGTATCATTTTGAAAAAATGAATCAAATGGTCTGAGACTTCTGCTTTTGATGACATCAAAAAAACCCATACACTTCTGGATTTATCTTCTACAATTGTTAGAAAGTATTTTGAGCCTGACAGTGTAGGAGTTTTGTAAGGACCCCATACATCTGCATGGATCATATCAAAAACTGACACAGTAGTTGAAACTGAATCTGAAAAAGGAAGTCTTGTCTGCCTTGCTAATGGACATATTTCACACTGAACTGAATCATTCTTACACCCCAAATCAGGAATGAAATTTTTCAAACTTTCTGAAAGTTTAGAAAATGGAACGTGACCCAGCCTTTTATGCCACAGATAAAATTGCTTTGTATTCTGCTTTGTATGTAAACATTTTGTCTGAGATTCCTTGTGTTGATATAGCCCTTGACTGCAATCACCAATCTTGATCTGAGTCTGTCTTGTTAGGTCTTGAATAAAGCATTCCCTGTTAGTGAACAAAACTGTACATTTTGAATCTTGTACAAGCTTTGAGACACTTAGCAGGTTAAACTTGATTCTAGGAACCAGTAAAACATTCTGCAGTACTATATTCTCATTCAGTCTACATGTCCCCATTTCTTTGACTAACACAGATTCTCCATTAGGCATCAACACACTATGAGGATCTATCTTCTTAACATCATGTAATAAATGTTCATATGGAGTTATATGATCAGTTGCACCACTGTCTATAATCCATTCATGAGAACAATTATCAAAAGATGTAAGACAGATAATACCTGCTATATGATCATTGCTGCTGGATGTGCTCAGAAAATTCATGAGTTTGTTAAGCTGGTCTTGACTCATGCTCACTGATCCCAACTGAATCTGATTTGCAGGAGCTTGACCTGGATTCTCAGAAGCATTTCCAACAACTGTCACTGCATTGTGTGCTGTACTTCCCTTGGAATTCTTGTTCTTATTCTGTTTGTAGTTAGGTGGATATCCATGTAACTTGAAACACTTTTCCTTTGTATGACCAGGCATATTACAATGACTACAAAACCTCTTTTCTTTCTGTCCTGAACCATCACCATTCTTGTTCTGTTGTCCAGAATTCTTTTGACTGTAAAGAGCAGAAATCTCAGATGTAACAACTTTATTCATATGTTTCTCAACTTCATCCTCCAAAACCATATTGTAAGCTTCATCTAAGCTAGGCATAGGCTTCATGCTCAAAATCTGAGTTCTGACCTGGCTATGTATCTCATTCAAGCCCATTAAGAACTGCATGATCTTGTACTCAGTCTCCCTTCTTTCTGAACATTCTGCAGCCTTACAGTTAATGCCTAAATCACATGATGCATGTTCTTGCAAGGCATCTTGCTCATCCCACAGGCTTAACAACCTTCCATGGTAACCAGAAACATTCATCTCACCCTGTGCTAAAGAATTC